>CM077150.1:236029335-236163719 GCA_039583875.1 Platanthera guangdongensis
CCTTGCAGGGGATAACGCACACGCTCAGGCAACCCTGAGTCGCTTACTTTATGATTGAAATTCAACAGTTTAAAGGACCCCTAGGATTGAATTTTGAATTGCCCTTGAAGGAATTTCCAGAGCTCGATCTCTGTTCGGCGATCGTGGGAGCTTGCGTTCGGGACTATCTTGGTTAAGATCGCGAGGCTCCGTTCGACGGTCGCTTTGCGGTGTTAGGAACTAGAGATTGTCGACCTGATTCGGCGATTTTTCTGCCGTCGAGATTCGGGGTGAATGTGTTGGGCGATCGTCGAGTCCGTTTGACGATTTCAGCTGGAACTTACTCGAAATTGAGAGATCCCTTGACTAGAAATTTTCACGTTGAGAAGCTTGCAACCTTTTATGAGATTTTCTGATGTCACGTCTATATACACATGATAAATACATGTATATTTTACAGTCAAACGATTTGGATTTAACGAGGCTTTTTCAAAGACTTCTTGATGTCAATTTGAGTTGTCGAGATTCACGATGACATATACTTCGTTTTAACCCTTTTTGATGTGTAATTGGTTTGCATGATCGAGTTAATCTCTCCGTAATGAGCACACACACATGATAAGCATAAGTATACGTTTACACATGGATAAGATCAATATATAAGGTAGATTAAATATATGTTTATTTTGAATGAGGATGCATCATGACACAAGTCCTTGAACTGATCAAAATTACCTGGGATTTTGAGAGTCATCGTTTTAGTCCCACAGGTAGAACACATTAGAGGCTCAAAGTGAATATGCTCAAACAGGTAGCACATCTGTTATTGCAGACGTTTGTTCCACGTTAGCCTTGAGCCACCTACTGTCCAGTTCCCATCGTATTCACGGGGACCTAGACTACCCTGCAAGACAGAATTACTTTACCTTAGGAACCCAAATCATATTGGGTCCTAGATTTCTATTAGCATAAGCACGCAACTGCCTTCATTCAGAAAACCTGTCTGGAAGACTACCTCTGTCCCTAGGATGTGGATAAGCCCTTGCTGTGGGCACAGAGGGTACGTCAATGGCAAAGTGCCCCACTTTGCCGCAGCACCAACAAGGGTGAATGTTGTATCGCCGTTTTCGACCTGATCTAGTGACTGATGAAGTCACAGTCCTAGGTCTAAACGGGATAGGGCATGTTCTTGTCACACAAATTCCTCTTCCATCGTGACACGAGGAAGGGTGGAACGAATGCATGTTGTGAGCGTTATGAGGCCGAGAAGGTGGTGCCATTCTTTCAGGCATCTCCCTTGCTGAGGCCCCAAGAAGCCTGACATCATGACTTCTATCCTCCCTATCCCGTGTCCTCGAATGGTGAGAAGTCTTCTGTGAACTGGGACATGCAGATCCACACTTTGTTGTGGCAGTGGCCGTGAATACAAAGGGCTCAGAATGAGCCTTAGGTATTCTCTCGTGGGTGGCCATGCCGGCCCTTGCACTCCGGGTGTCTCCACATGGGGACAGATCATCCTTGCAGTGACCACGACTATTCCTGAGGTCATACTTGAAGGCATGATGAGTTGCCTTCCTGCTTGGAGTGGGGGGTCGGAAAACCGTTTCCCCATTTCTCCAAGAATTGATAATCCGGGAGATCCACCCGTTTTCTTGCTTTCTCTTAATAGCATCAACCTTGGAGAAGTTTGATACTATTCTTTTCTCATTCTCTAGACTACTCTCTAGAGCTGAGATCTTAGAGTCCTTGACCTTGTTGGACGCCAATTGGAGAACCAGCAAGATCTTCAGTCGAGCAATTTCTTGAGCTTGCTCCTCAGCAAGTAGGTTGCTTTCCTGAAGGGCTCTCTTCAGGGAGTCAGAATTTTCTGAAGGAGAGCAGTTCCTGTCTTCAAATATTTCATGAGATACGGGGCAGGAGGAAGAAGTTACCTGCTCTTCAGCGCTATGGTCATCTGATCCAGTGACTATTGATTCATCCACATCCGAGCTGCTTTCCTCACTATCTTCTTCAGTCTCTGACAAGGATACTGGAGCTCTGATGCAATCCGAGGGATCCTGGCATTCCATCTTCAGAAGTGAGGACCCCCACATACGCTTCATCCTCTGATTGGCAGCATATTCCAGCTTTCTCTGACCCCCCCATCAGCTCTGAGATCATCATCCACAGAGATTTAGCTGTTCTGCATTTTTCCAATCTAGAGCGAGAGGCTCCAGACCAGATATCCAAGATAGTTTGACGAATCCTCTGGTCCAATTGAAAAAATGAGAGTTCCATCTCTGTCATCTCAGCAATGCACATGGGCACTTGGATCCCAGAGTCGGAGGTCTTCATGGGAATAAACGGACCCTCTTCCAGGATGAAGGACGCTCGAGGATCGATAGCATCAAGGTGACATGACACTCTCATTCGCCAGATGGGATAATAATCCTTTGTGCAGGCGGGGAGTTTGAGTGGCGGCATCTCATACTTTAGCTCCATTCTTCTTACACTAGTGGCAGGATTCTACTCAAGGTGTTAACCTTTTTGATGAGTAACCTCCCTCTGATACCACTTGAAAGCCCACCTAGTGTCAACTATGTGCACCTATGGGGGGCGGGGGAATAGGTGATGTGTGGTTCTTTTGCGGAATTTACGGATGTACCTGCACAATAAAGACAAAAAGCACAGCACACAGAATACACAACAAATTTATAGGGGTTCCCCGACTTGGGTACATCCACTTTCCCCTTCGACCTATCTCCCCAACAAGGGACAACTCGGTCACTTCTCCAACGGGATTGAAATCCAATCCCTCCACTAACGGAAGGAGCCCTTCCACACGTGAGAGTCAATACTCCCATAAAACGAGTTGCACCCAACCCTTACAACACGGAACAAAAGTTCCTTTACAACGAAATTAAATGTAGAGTGTACACGTGATACAAACTTCTTTTGGAGACTACGGTGTTCCTCTTTGTCCGACGACGTGTTCTTGAAGTCGATGAAGAGTCTACAACCTTGGTCTCTCTTGGAGAGGATCTCCCGCAACCGGCGACGGCAATCCGAGCGGCGGCTTGGTTCAGAGTCGGCGGCAACGAAGGTGCGCTGCTGCAGTGCTTTGAGATCCAAACTTCTTTGCGAAGCAAACTAGGTCTACCAACGGTCACTCTAGGATCGGTCGTCTCGATCGATTCGGACGGGGAGTTTTTCCCGGTCAACAAATCGAGTGACAAGAGATCTCTGGATAGACACGTGAGACGCAAGCTTTGCTAAGCTTCTGTCGCCGGAGATCACGAAGGAATCTCGAATGTTGGCGACGACCCGCAATCCCGAGCGCGACGGCGGCGGCGGAGAAGAGTCGCGGAATTAGGGTTACGAGGCGGCTCGGTTCCCTTTTTCTTTTTCCGTGGTTTTACTGTTCAAAATACTGGAATATTTATACTGTTGAATTCTCCAATATGACCGTTTGTGGGACACACAAAAGAAATCCCTAAGTCCGGTTCAAACTAGTCCAAAGGCAGAATCCGGTCCAGCAGCATCCTGAGAAAACGCCAAGTGAAAATCGGCGAGAATCGCAGGCGATTCTCGACGAATCGGCGAGAATAACTAAGTGATTCTCGACGATTCGTCGAGAATCGTTAGTGATTCTCGCTGAATCACTTATTGATTCTCAACGAATTTTACTTTGTATGCATGAGCTGCTTGGCCACTGGTTCGGCGAGAATCACTAGTGATTCTCGCCGAATCTTACTTGGCACCAATTAGAGGTGGCCAGAAGGAATCGGCGAGAATCACTTGGTGATTCTCGTCGAATTTGCCTTGGACGAATTTTCGTCTTCCACCCAGGAGCTGCTCCTTGATCCATCCATGCTCCTTGTCTTCTCTTTCATGTGAACTGCCCTGTACTTGAAAGTAAGTGCACTCCAATAGAGAGAGTGCACATAGGCCAACACACTGATCTGCTCAACGAGGGATTACGTCGTGCATACCTGTGTATATTGACCTACTGCACCCTGACATTGGTGTGCACTTAGCGTGGAGGAACTGCAAGCACAACTTGAGATGTTTCATCAAATACATTATGAATTCATCTTAGCTTGACAGGTGGCTTCCTCAAATCTAGGTAATCGTGGATACAATACCCAACACTTCAAATAACCGCCCGGCTTTTGGCATTCCGCCTTCACCATCGCACATGTTTGACATTTGGCTACATACAGGGCAACATCTTTCTTAAGCCCTGGCCACCAGAAAAGCTTCTTCATATCATTGAGCATCTTTGTGCTCTCGGGGTGAATGGAATACTTGGTATAATGCGCTTCATACATCAGTTCTTCCCTCAGTTTCCCCACATTTGGGACGCACAAACGGCCCTCTTTTCGCAAAAGACCGTCATTCCAGGTGAATTTGCCTTCTGGCCCTTCATTCACATAGCGCAAGAGATCTTCATCCAACTCCGTTTCCCGTCGAACTCGGTCCGTAAGGTCACATTGCACCTCGGTCCAGTTCAAACATGCAATGGCAGTGGAATTCTTATCAACACAATAGATCTCCAATGCCTCCAATTCCTGGATAAGACGTTCATCATGCCTTTGTAACCAATTCGCTCTAGCTGGAACTCGCCGACTCAAGGCATCCGCGACAACATTCCCCTTCCCGGGTGTATAGTAAATCTCGAAAGTGTAGTCCCCAAGGAACTCCAACCACCTTCGTTGTCGCATGTTCAACTCTTTCTGCTCCAATAGATACTTTAGGCTGTAATGATCGGTATAGATCTCCACCTTCACGCCATAAAGGTAGTGTCGCCACAGCTTAAGGGCAAAAATCACCGCCGCTAGTTCCAAATCATGGACGGGATAATTTCGCTCGTGCACCTTCAATTGGCGTGAGCCATAAGCAATCACCTTTCTGCTCTGTAGAAGAACGCAGCCTAAGCCGTTTCCTGAGGCATCACTATAAATTACAAATCCATCGGTTCCACATGGCGAAGACAACACCGGCGCCGTGGTCAACCGAACCTTCAGCTCTTCAAAAGCTCGTGCGCACTCTGGCGTCCAAACGAACTTCTGATCTTTTCGCGTCAGTGTGGTTAGCGGCATAGCGATCCGCGAGAAGTTCTCCACAAATCTTCTATAGTAGCCCGCAAGTCCAAGGAAACTCCTGACCTCGGCCACGGAAGACAATATTGGCCATTCTTGTATGGCTTTTATCTTCGCTGGATCCACTGCAATGCCCGCTCCACTCACCACATGGCCCAAAAATGCCACTGACGATAGCCAAAACTCGCACTTCGAGAACTTGGCATATAGCTGATTTTGCCTCAACGTGTTCAGCACCAACCGCAAGTGAATCTCATGCTCAGCTTTGGACTTCGAGTATACCAGGATATCATCAATGAACACGATCACAAACAGATCCAGGTACTCACGGAAAATACGGTGCATCAGATCCATAAACACCGAGGGCGCATTGCACAGTCCAAATGGCATGACTGTGAACTCATAGTGCCCATAACGCGTTCCAAATGCAGTTTTGGGAATGTCACCTTCCCGAAATCGTAACTGGTAATAACCAGACTTCAGGTCCAACTTCGAATAGACGGTAGATCCCACCAGCTGATCAAATAACTCATCAATCCGAGGTATAGGATACTTATTTTTCTCGGTCAGCTTATTCAATTCACGGTAATCTATACACAACCGTAACCCACCATCTTTCTTCTTTACAAAAAGCACAGGCGCGCTCCAAGGTGACATACTTGGGCGGATATAGCCTTGCTCTAGCATTTCTTGTAGTTGAACCTTCAACTCAGCCATCTCTTTAGGCGCAACGCGATATGGCGAGCGGGCCACGGGTTTCGCACCTGGCACCAACTCAATTGTGAAGTCAATCTCCCGCTGGGGTGGTAGCCCAGGGAGATCCGTGGGAAACACATCCGTAAATTCTGCCACAATCGGAACCTCACACAAAGTGGCCTTAGGCTCAACAGCCTGAATTAGTGCAAAGTAACACTCCGCACCCTTCCGAACAGTTTTGACTACCTGGAGTGCAGACATCAACGTCCCGCCTACTCCTCGCATACCCGCGAACTTGGTCTCCTGTTCGGTATTCTGGCCCAACGTGATTTCTTTGGACTGGCAATCAATCATAGCATGCTGCTCCGCAAGCCAATCCATCCCAAAAATCACATCGAATTCCGATATTGGCAAAACAAATGCGGTTAAACAAAAATCCCGACTTCCTAACTGAACCGCCACATCGCAAGCTTGATCCGCAAGCATCCAACAACCATTCGGCAACACCACTCTGACGCTATCTGTCTTTGCACGACTGGGTATCCCAAGCCGCGTAAGAAACTCACGAGACAGAAAAGAATGCGATGCCCCTGTATCAAACAGTGCTCGCGCCAGCGTGTCCCGAATCATCAAAAAGCCTATGACAAACATGTCACACACACAAACCACAAGCATAGGGGTACTAAGCTAAGCATACAAACATTAGCATATGCAAAACTAACTCATACCTGTGACAACGTCACTCTGCTTGATGGCCTCCTGCAGGCCAAGATTGTAGACCCGAGGTTGCGCCTGCGAAGCAGAGGAATCCACCACTGCCTTTCCTTTTTCCGCATAAGATGCTCCCGCCTTCTTTTCACTCTTTGGCGGCATCTGACAATCTCGCGCAATATGCCCCATCCTACCACAATTGAAACAGGTACGAGTGTCTGGCTTGGAGGTTGCCCCTGATGTTGCTCCCGTTGCAACTGATGAAGGAGCTTGTCCACTAGGTTTGGACTTCTTACCCCATCTCTTCTTATAAAATGATTTTCCCGATCGGGGCGCCTTCCACTCTTGTTGCGACACAGCCAAAGCTCTCTTCCCTTGCACCCTCTTCATGTCCTTTTCCAACGCGGTCGCAGTGTCAACCAACGCTTGGAACCCTTGGTTCACATAACTGGACACAAGGAACCTCAGCTCGTCTCTCAGTCCTTCATAGAACCGAGTAGTCTTCCTTTGCTCATCAGCAAAAATCGAATCCGCATACCGCCCCAAGCGAGTAAACTCATGCAGGTACGCGTCAACACTGCCATCACCTTGAGTCAACCGTTGTAATTCATTTTCCATGGCTATCCGTTGAGCCACAGGAAGGTGCTTCGCAAGGAAGAGCCGGAGAATTCTTCCATCGACACTTGGGTTAACGGACGACCCGCCAAATGATGCAACTCCATCTCATTCCACCATAAACGCGCTTCTCCTTCAAGCAAGAAGGTGGCTAAAGTAACTTTCTGATGCTCCGCCGTTCCTATCGCCGTCATCACTCTCTTGACGCGCGATAACCAATCCTCAGCCTGCGTCGGGGTTCCCGCTCCCGAGAACGTAGGCGGATGGAATCTCAAAAACCGCGTTAGCTGCTTCTCAGCCGCTCGAGAAACCACATCCATAACAGGTTCAGGCCTTGCCACCACCTGTTCTGGCCTTACAGCCGCTTGTTCCTGCCTAAGTGGCTGACCTTGGATCATGGTAAATAAGGCCTCCGCAACTAAACGGACATGTTCCGCAGACGGTGGAGGTGTAGGCACCGCGGCTGGTGCCGTACTTTCATCAGAACGCTGGGGCTCAGACGGCCGAGCTCCACTCCGTGTCACCTAAAGGTGGACAAGACACACACATTAGCGGTCGTACCCAAGCAAACAACACAAAATAGGAACACGCAGGTTCCTCAAACACATCAAGTTGCATTCCTATCATGGACATTCAGGAGTTCATTCGTAGACTTTGGTGTGCACAAACACGTGCTCGCCACCCCACAAAAGAAGTCGGCCACGACTTCGAGAGGGAAAGACCAAGACAACCGATACCAAAAATGTAACAACCCCATCCGTTCATATGATATATTCTAGAAGGTCCGGCCGGGGCCCCACAGGATATATCACAAAACAGTCAGTGAAGGTACAGGATGATACCAGAGTAGCGCATCGCACCTATCACAAGCATTCTAGCGGAAGCCTCAACTACTTGAACTCCTCATGACTGTCCAAACATAAAACTCCACATTTTATATATATAGGAATGCCTTACAACATGTCAAAAGAGTTGGCCTTATGGCCTTACATGGCTTTCACACAGTGGCCTAAAACAGATTGGCGCGCAGGCCGGCCACAATAAAAGAAAACACTCAAAAGAACACAATAGCCTTCGAGGGCTAGCAGCAGCAACAACAACACCAGCAGGAGCATCAACCTCTATGCGTCCCGCTCGGCTCTCCAGCACCTGTGCAAGGGACAATCCACCCACCGGTGGCAAACAAAAGCAACGGTCAGCGTTCAGCTGACCAAATTATAACGACCCTACCCCTTCTCTCGGGGCAGCGGTATTTTTCCCTGCAGGCATATCATATCACAAGTATGGCAAGCTATATCATCAAAAAGTGCTTTCACGCACACAAGCCATCACAACCGTTCGCCGCCCGGCCCAACGGTCCGTGCACTCAGGGCACATTCTTGGTGTTCTGGCAACCTCTTGCCCACCACCGTATCAGGGTCATCACCCAACGGTAAATCTCTTGAGCATTTACTCCATGGCGTGCAGCCGGAGTTAGTCCTCGGACACCGGGATGGCCCGTAGCCCCCCGTTGTGTCATGGCGCGCAGGCCGAAGACTCTTGCTATGCGCTCCAACAGACCGCACTTTTTGGTCTCACGTCGGACGGACATAGCGCAGGTCGGATTCTCCACCCCCCGTTGCTCAAATCGCCTTGCCTTCTCCGAGTACAGCGTACTCATGGCTATATCAAAGGCGCGGGTCGGTCTCACCAATCCTGTTCTTGGCATTCAAGCCTGGGTAGTTCACTCTACCCATTTCCTCACAGCAACAGCGGGTCTTTCCTGGGCACACCAGTACTTCCTGTGACTCTCTCCACAGGTGGACACCGCACAAGCACAAATGTCAGGGGACTTTCCTGGGCACACCAGTACTTCCTGTGACTCGCTTCACAGGTGGACACCTTATGACATCAAGCATTACAAAAAGGCCTTTCCTGGTCCCACCAGTACTTCCTGTGCCTCATTCACAGGTTGGACCCAAAACCATCACAAGGCTATTTTCCTGGGCTACCACCCCAGTACTTCCTGCTACTCCTTTTCGCAGGCATAACCCGTAGACTCCTTACACGACACGTTTATCACGGAGTCTTCTCCGGTTTATATGCAACATCACCAATCCAGACCAACCTATCCAGATGGGCTTCACACAGCATGCCTATTCCGTTATCCATTTCCGGATCTATATGCAACACAAAGGGGATTTCAAGCATCCACCCAAAGATTCCCAAAATCAGCCACCTCTTGGTGGGGGAAATCACAAGATATGCCAAAAAGGAAGCCTTCACATGGCTAGGAAGAAAAGTCGTTACCCTTGACGATCGCTTCGGTGCCATGGCCTCCAAGCTAGCTTGCAAGACTCGCAAGATCGTTTCCTCCGCAATGCTGGCTTCGGATCTCTCGTCGGTAAACCGCAGCACCACCAACAGCAGCCCCCTTTCCTTCTTCCTCCTCCTTTCTCTCTCTCTTTCTCTCTTCACTTGAAGAAAGATGAAGGCCAAAGTCAAATGAGTAATCCTTCTCTGATTTCGGCCTTAAAGGAAAAAGAGGAAGAGGTTTCAGCCCTTGGATCCAGACTGAAGGAATGGACGGCCACGATTCTGCCAAAAACACAAATTTTGACCCGACACGGCCTCGAACACGGTCGTGTGCCAGGCCGTGTGCCTCAAGCGGTGGTCAACCGACTTATCCAAACCAGTGACACGCCCACGGGACACGCCCGTGTCATGGGCCGTGTCACCAACACGCCTTCAGACATGCCCGTGTCTGTGGCCGTGTACCTGGGTGAAAAAAAATCCCAAATCATCCCGAGACTTCACACGGCCTGTGACACGCCCGTATCCCAGGCCGTGTGCCCAGACACGGCACAAAGACACGCCCTGTCGAAATCCTTCGGCGGGCTGAGTTCGTCGCCTGATTTGACACGCCCTGTGACACGCCCGTGTCACAGGCCGTGTTCAACACTCGACACTCACCTCTCGATACTCGACGATCGTCGAGAAAAATCGTCGAGAATGCGACACGGCCTTGGACACGCCCGTGTCCTGGGCCGTGTGCCTCCTCTCGACGGATCGTCGAGATCAAAAATCGTCGAGACAAAGCCCAATCGTCGACACAACCTCGACACGCCCTGCGACACGCCCGTGTCGCAGGCCGTGTCACCTGACACGCCCTGGGACACGCCCATGTCCCAGGCCGTGTCACCCAAAAATTCCTGTTTCTGCACTTTGGGCTGTTACAGCCCGGGCCCCCCCAAAAATTTTAAAATATCTAAATATTTTTAATCCCATTTTTAAAATATTCTTAATGACTGGCTATCATTTTGGTAATGGTGTTTGTCCCTCTCACATGAGGGCCCCCCCCCCAAACATCATTAAAAATTTTATTTTAAAATTTATTTGGCTTCGCTTCGTAACTGAGCCCCCCTTGCTAAAATTTCTGGATCCGCCCCTGATCGCGTCCATCACGTCTTCCATGTCCGACGAGCTATCCTCAATCACTGAAATATGCTGCTTCTTCTTCATCGCATCCAGGTGGTCCTTGTAGCATATGCAGATTTCACACACATTTTGAAATTATTTGATAAATCGCCTCACCGGTGTGCGGGACTTCGAAACTTTCAAAACAAATTATTCGCTTATTTAGATCCCAAGAAACGGGATCGACCCAGTGACACGTTAAAGACATATACGATAATCCTAATTTTATACTACTTGTCCAAACGTCGCTCGTTAAACTCACTCGACTCTCAAATTTTTCAAAAAAATTAATTAAAGTTTGTTTTGCTTCTAAATAATATTTAAGTGAGTCGCGCCTAATTAAAGATCGACTTACTTGGTGATATTTGGGTTGTAGCTCTTGGTGGATGTACTCGATTTCTTCTTCGTTGTCGTAGTGGCTGAACGGCAACCCACGTCTGATGATGTTCTTCACCTGCATCTCCCGCTGCCGACCTTGATCGTACGTCCAGATTTGTCCGGATGCCGATAATTACGCCTTGGTCGACTCGGGAGGAGCTTGTTTGGCTGTGCAAGACTTAACGTGTCTTGCGAGTGATGAGTTGTCAGCGATCGAAAGTAATTTCGAGCACCGTTTGCACCTCGCCTTTTGCTCCGCGCTGACTTGCACTAAGTCGAAATATTCCCAAACCGGCGTCGTACGCTTGTGCTCCACCACTTCGTGAGCTACGGATGATGAAGAAGACGCCTGCGTTGACAACATATTCGAGAGAGGGTGGAGGATGAGGGGGTAGAAGAGGGAAAGGAGGGGGGATTTATAGTTTTTTTTATAAAAAAAAATTTTAAAAAAATATTTTTTTTAATAAAATAATGGGCTGCAAATAGCATCTAGGTTGTTATTTGCAGCCCATGTGGCATGCTGGCAGCCAAAGGCTCTAAGAGCCAGCCCGGGCTTTTCTAGTCCTGGGCTAAGCCCGGTAATCGGGCTTTGCCCGGCCCGGCCCGGGCCGTGCACCGGGCCGGGCATTTGCCCTACAATGGGGCCCAGAAGGGCCCCATGGCCCATCCTGGGCCCGAGGCGGGCTTGGCCCGGGACCGGGCCTGTCGGGCTTTTCACCGGGCCGGGCCGGGCCGGCCCGGTTGGCTCGGTTTTTTAGGACACCTCTAGTCGACACCCTTCAAACTCTAGATCTTTCAATAAAAATGGCACCAAAGATGGACGATCACATCAATGAGGGATATGAACTGGTGCGCAACGTATTCAGCTCCGCTTTTGAAGATATAAAGAAAGTGATTGATCTTGTGAATGAGGCAGGGCTAGAGTATCTTCTTTCAGAACCAAACGAGATCTGGAAAAGAGAGGTATCTGAATTTTACTCTGATGTCTCATTAAAATCTAACTCCGACAAGATAAAATCCACTGTTAATGGAGAAAGAATAAAGGTAACTACCAAAAGACTAGCTAAAGTCTTTAAGATCCCAATAACTGCACAGGATAATGAACTGGATTCAACTAGGACAGCTGATGCACTAGTTTGGTGTGGACTAACTCCAACCACTAGTTTTGGAAACAGTTTAAACAGGAAGGGAATGAATTCCCAAGGAAAGTTTTATCTGAGATAGAAGGCAAGGTGCTCCTCTGCAAGACTGGAGCACATGACAGACTTTCCAAAGTCATGTTTAATCTGATGACTAGAATTATCTTCAAAATCAAAACTGACTGGAATAAATTGTTGTTTGATAAGATTGTAGAAAGAATTCAGAAGCATAATATGGGCAGAATAATTAGTTTGTATCTGGAAAAGGTAATTCCAGATTGCATCAATTTGAAACATGGAACTAAGATTAATCATATGAGGAGAATGGACCTGAGAATCATGTCTAGGTGGGATAAAGTCTTGACTAAGGAATCTCCAGCACTTAAGCAGAAAAAGGAGATAAAAGGTAAGAAATCAGTGGTTGAGGAAATAGAATCCACTAGTGATTCTGAAGAAGAGGTAAACTTCAGTTTAGATGAAAATCCAGTGGAATTACAAGGCAGATTTCCTAGGAAATTCCTTGAGACCAGTGCACAAGTGCAGGGGGAGATCTTCCCAGCAAGAGAATTAGTTGAGGGGGAGAATCTCATTGACTTGCTAATGGATATAGCAACAACCATCATAATGGATGTGGTTCGAGACCTAGAAAAGTCACAAGCTCATACACATGAAATCTCTGGTCAAGTGGTGGAAGAAGTAAATCTATAAGAGAATGAAGAAGAAGTTCCTATGACAACAGATACAAATCTTCAGGAGGAGAGAATTGCAGATTCTCAGATTGAGATACCTAATGCTGAAATTCAGCATGCAGATATTACTATGGATAATATCCATATTAATCAAGAAGGTACATGAGTTGCGGGGGAGTTGGCCCCTGTTAATGAGAAAACTACAGAGACACCTCAAGTTGAAGAGGTTAGTTCTTCTGAATCTGAGGATGCAGAGGATTCTCAACAGAAGAAAAGAAACTTTCTAAAATGAAGAAGAAGAGCAAGAGCTACAATCAATATCTTCAGTTTGGACCAACATCAGCTCCTACAATTGATCATAGCTCTTTGCTAGTGCAACTACAGATTATGCTTGATAAGCAAAGACAAGATTTTGAGAAATATGTAGATGAAAGCAACAAGGAGTTGCAATTTCAGCTGACCCAAGAGATCAAGTCAATAAGATTTGAAGTAAATCTTTTGAAAACTGATATGACTGCTTTCATTGAGAAAGGAGCCCATACAATGATCTATATGGCTAAGCAACAATAGGATGTCAAGCAACTACAAGATGATGTGGCAATCAAGCAAGGTCGTGTCCTTGAAAATCAGAATAGACTGAATGAGAATCTGATAGTGATGCATGAAACTACCATAGGAGAAATTAAGACCCAAACTACCGCTTTGAAAACAAAAATTGATTCTACTGGCATAGACATCAATAACAAACTGCAAAGTCATTTTAAATCTCTCATTAAGGATTCAAAGATTCTTACAAAACCCTTGACAACAATTTGCTAAAAGTCAAGAATACAGTGACTTCAGGTATTAATTATGTTGATGGATATGTAAGATTTCATAAGAATGATCTAAGAGATCATATTGAAAGAGAAGTCATAAAGGAGGAGAGAGTCATGATTAAGGCAAGTGCTGAATAAGCTACTAGGATTGCAAACAATATCAGAGATACTTTAGGCTTTCCTCCCCTATGGTTTGAGGGTGATCAAACAGCTGAATCTGGTTTTCAACAACCACCTTTACTTCAAGCACCTCCTGCTGAATTCTTTCCTCCTACAACCCCAGCCAATTTTGAGTCTGTTCAAGAAGTTGTTCATAACATGTATAGTCCTCCTCAAGGCATAGATAAAAATGTAATATTTTAGAAAGTGGACAAGCCTTCTACTTCTCCAAAGACTTAGGCTCAGTTATCAAAGAAAAGGTTTAGAAAACAAGCTGAGACTAAACCTGATTTTGAGCAATGCAGTCCAACCTCCAGATTAATCATTCTTACTGCATGGAAAACTGTGAATGCTAATATTACTGACAAAGGGAAATGGTATTCCAAATAGGAATGGGTCAAACACTTGAAACAGCACGATGTGAGTCAAAAATTCAGGCAAGATATGAAGAGAGGAAAGCTTCCTGCTAAGCCCATAGAGTCCAGCAAGTATTTCCCAATGCCATATTATTATTTTAAGAGGCAAAGGCTGAAGGAAGAAACAATAGAAAAATCTAAAGCTAAGGAAGCCAAAGGAAAGGTAGTTGTTGAGGACAAGGAGCCTGAAATGAAAGCCAAGATACAATCATGCAAAGGCATAGTTATTAAGGAACATGAGATGCCTTAGGATATTCTTAGTTTTATATTTCTTATGAACAATTTGATCTGTAACTATTCTTTAAAAAAACTTGTATCAGTAAATTCTATGATAAACATTTAATGGAAATCATAGCTTATTCTACATTTCATGTGTTGATTAATTAGGATTGAAATTATTTGCCTTATTTTCTGCTCAGCATTATTATTAAGTATGTGTGTTTATCTGTGATAATTCACTTACTGAACTTCACTGTATGTTTAAATGTCTTTATCTTTATTTTTGTGGAATCTTGTTGTATATCATTAAATTGGGGTTATGACTTCTCCAAATAGGGGGAGATTGTTGAGTACATTGGTCTCAATGTACTTGATTTGAAGAAGTCTTCTCAGCTCAATGATAGACACATTCTTGTATTTGATGGATGTTAAGTTCATATGTGCAGGTAATTAAAGCTAAGTACAAAGTGTCGTGACACTCAAGACTAGTGTCGTGACACTCAAGACTAGTGTCGACACACTTAAGGTAGAAGTGCTGAGTCAAAGTGAAAGTTGTGTCGACACCTAGGACTTGGTCCAATACTGGGATACAAGAAAGCAACTATGTCGACACTCAGGACTAGTGTCGACACACACTGAACAAATTATGTCGAGACAAAGAAAAGCTGTGTCGACACTAAGGACAACAGTGTCAACACACTGTGTCGAGACTAAAGACAACTGTGTCGACACTCAGGACTAGTGTCGACACTCTATACACATTGTATCAAGACTGAAGATAAATGTATCGACACTCAGGACTAGTGGCGACACACTCTATTCAAACTGTGTCGAGACTAAAGACAACTGTGTCGACACTCAGGGCTAGTGTTGACACACTATAATCAAGCTGTAACAAGACTGAAGACAACTGTGTCGACACACAGGACTTATGTCGACACACAGGACTTGTGTCGACACATTCCACAGAAGTTGTGTCGAGACAAGTTGAAGAGCTTTGTCGACATATTCAGAAGTGTGTCGACACCACTACAAGAGCTGTGTCGACACTCAAGACTTGTGTCAATACATTTAACAGTCAAGTCTCAACACTTTAGCAGACTTATTTCCTAAGTACAGATATCAAGATGGAGGTACTGACAGCTGTCAGAACTGTAAGTTATTAACCGGATCAGCCGGTTACTCCTGTCAGAGCCTATTTAAAGAGATTCAGCCTTCAGAAGATTATATAGAAAAACATAGAGGAGCAGCAGCACAATTTTGAAGAGACAGAAGTTTGAAGCTTCAGCTACAATTTAAAAGATGGAGAGAGGTCTGATCAAGAATCATCTTTAATATCTCTCCAGCCTAGATCAACCCTAATTTATACTTCAAGAATCTTTGAAAAAGTTAAGAAGGGTTTGATCAGATCTATCTTGTCAGAATCAAAGGAAGCACAATTATCAAGATCATATCAAGAAGCTGTTACTCAAATCTCATACTAGGTGATATTTTCTGATTCTTTTTTCTGTTATATTCAATTTGTAAGATCTATCTGTTGATCTGAGTGGAGGAGATTTATTCTCTTGTTCTTGTAAGCATGTGTTATAAAGGCTGATGTAGGGCTGGAATTGCCTGAGGTAGGAGAAGTTGTTAATTCTTTAAGGTGTAGGGCGGGTGTTGCCTGAGAAGTAAGAGTGAGGATTCATTCTGAGGTAGAGTTCTTGGAAAGAACTTAAGGTGTAGGATCTTAGTGATCTTAGCGGTAAGACTTATGAAGTCTGAGTTGTAGGAGCCGGGTGGGCTTTGAGCTGTAAGATCTAAAAATCTGAGTAAAGGAAAGAGGAGGAGTTTGGCCGAATCTAGTTCATTGTTAGATAGGCGAAGGAGGAAAGTGGATGTAACATAAATTGGAGAACTACTATAAATCTGTGTGCATTGTGCTATGTGTGCTGATTTGTTGTGTTGTGTTAATTTTGTTAATTGTTGATTGGTTTATGTTGATTATTTGACTGAGTTAATCATTTTATTTAAAGTAGTATTCAGATTAAAGAAAAGGGGAGTCATAATTAAATTGGACCTATTCACCCCCCTCTAGGTCATTTTCAATCCTAAAGTAATCATTTACAATGGTCGTCTTCTTCCCTTCTCCGCGCACTTAGGGACTTGGGCGTTCCTCTAGCTCGTAGGCGTCTTGAAGATAACCCGAGGGAGGAGTTCAGCAGAGCTCTGGCCTGAGGAAGAAGAAGACTCCAGAGCAAAAAAGTGAGAAATGAGGAGGCTTGGGGCTCCTTTTATAGCCTCTAGGAGGTGGTTATGGCGAGCCCCCCGCTAACTTAGTGGCTTAGTAGGTGGTTATCTACAGATCGGACGGCGACGGATGCCCGTATTGATCGGACGGTGGCTGACCTGGAAGCGGCGACGGCGGTGGTCGGTTGATGGCGGCGGCGGGCGGCGGCGCACGGCCGACGGCGGCCGGTTGCTGAGTGGTAGGCCACCATGATCTCTTCTATTGTGGTGGATATCATGGGGGAGTGGGTTGACCAGTCAAACCTATGATCTCCACAATAGGAGGGATCATGGGAGAGATGGTTAAGTGCACACCCAAGCCTATAAATAGGGATTCATTCCTATCAGTTTCAAATAACGGAGTGTTAAGAGAAAAATCCAAAATATTTCGAGAAGATCTATAATGCTTGTCTACACCAACTGTAATTATTGGATAATTTTTAAAGTGGGTTTGCTATTATTAGATAATTAAAAATATGTTATGACCTCGGTTTTTAATTATTGAAGAATTACCCACTTAGACAATACCCCTAAAAATTTATGGGAAGTTTAAGGTTGTGTCCCACACTCAAAAAATAAGTTTGTGGATTTTTTGGATATTAATTTTATTTGTAATAATTTATTTAGGGGCTACTGAAAGCTAAATAAATTAGCAGAGACTAATTAAGATCTCGAAAGGCTTTGAAGAATTTATGGTAACACTTTAAGAGTATAATAAGCCCATGATAAAAGTTTGACAATTTTCTGAAACGATCACTGTTTTAATTGATTTAAAATAGGACAAGCCTTACAAAATAATTAAATTAAATAAGTGGGACCTTTCATATTACGGGAGATAATGCGGGCAATCTCAAACTCTAGTTGCTCGAATCTTTTTTCTATAATTTAGAGTTGACCTGGAAATAAGACATTCATTTATGGTCAACTTTAAATAGTGTTGAACTGAACGTCACTCTTGAAAAATAATGGAAAGATCGATGTTTTGTCTTTTATTTAGTATTGCTTATAATTTAGAGTTCACTTAGAGATGAGACATTTCTTCAGGGTCAGCTCTAAATAGTTTTGAACTTGTTGTCACTCCTGGATATGAGCAGATAAATCGATGTTTGATTTTATTCAGTATTGTACATAATTTGGAATTGACTTGGAGATGGTGCATTCGTTCAAGGTCAACTCTAAACAGTACCAAACTGGCCTCCACTTTTGAAGCAGAGTGGACAGATTGATATTTCTATTTTTATTCATTATTAACTATAGATTTAGAGCTGACCTGAAGACAGGACATTCCTTCAAGGTCAATCCTAAACAATGTTTTGCCCATAATTTATGGTTGACCTGAAGGCGAGATATTCCACCGAGGATAACCATAAATAGTGTTGAATCGATCGACTCTCTTGATAAGTAGAGCAGTGCGGTTGAGTTTGACGTGTTATCCACTTGCCAAATTGTTTAAAAGTAGGTGACTGACAAGTGATCAATTTAAGTACAAAACTTGGTTCGGTGTAAAAAGCTTATGGGATAAAATGTAATTGTAATAGTTGTTTTTGTGAACAAATTGATTCGTAACCAAAGATCCCATGAAACACGACAAGTTGATCCAGAGCCTGGGGCTTACCAGAGTCACATTGCTTTATTTATGGTTTATGAGTTTGATTGAACAGGATAAGGATCTAGCCTTTGAACCAATCCATGGGGTACATTGGCGCAGACTTTATTTGACCTATGAAGGTTTCTATTTGAACAACTTGATTTCTATCGTTTTATATTCTTCGAAATTAAATTGGCACAAGAATGAAATGTGCCTCTGAGATGTAATTCCTACGAGAATGAAATGTGCCTCCGAGATATAATTCCTACGGGAATGAATTGTGCTTCCGAGATGTAATTCCTACGGGAATGAATTATACCTCTGAGATTTAATTCATATGAAAACGAATTATGCCTCCGAGATGTAATTCCTACGGGAATGAAATGTGCATCCAAGATATAATTCTTATAAGAATGACTTTTGTCTCTGAGTTGTAATTCCTACGAAGATGAATTGTGCTCCGAGATGTAATTCCTACGGGAATGAAATGTGCCTTCGAGATGTAATTCCTATGAGAATGAAATGCGTCTCCGAGATGTAATTTCAACGGGAATGAAATGTGCCTCCAAGATATAAATCTTACAGGAATAAATTGTGCCTCTGAGATGTAATTTACACAGGAATGAATTATGGCTTTGAGATATAATTCCTATGGGAATGAATTGTGTCTTAAAGATGTTATTCCTATAGGAATGAAATGTGCATTTGAGATATAATTCCTGCATGAATTAATTGTGCCTCCGAAATGTAATTCCTACATGAATGAATTATCCCTCCGAGATGTAATTCCTACGGGAATGAAATATGCCTCCAAGATGTAATTTCTACGGGAATGAATTATTCCTCCGAGATGTAATTCCAATCGGAATGAAATGTGTCTCTGAGATGTAATTCCTACGGTAATGAATACTGTCTTCGAGATGTAATTCCTACAAGAATTAAATGTATCTCTGAGATGTAATTCCTATAGAAATGAAACGTGTCTTGAGGAGAATATCAGATGGCCTATGAGTTTCACTCTAAGACAACCCACACGAAGGATAGTCTGGGAGGACAACCCGTATGAAACTAATAGAACTATGTGGGTCTGAGACTGTATACAGGATAATAAGGAGCATGCAGGCAGTGGTCCTGAGAAGAGTGCCTCGACCCAATAGTTGTCCAGATATTACCTCCCTTATAAATACTTTACTACAATTGTTGTTAATTGGGATTGAATGCTATTTGTCATTTTAATAACTTGTTATGAGCACAAGTAATAGATGCGAGATGAAGATAGCACCCAAATGATGAGGAAATCACAGAATAGGCTACCTCGGGTATAAATTCATGGGGTAGCATCTTCTTATATGTGCCTTATCTCATGGTATATATATTGATGACAGAACCCTGGTTGATATTGTATAATGAGGCAGAGATATTGATGTTGCACATGCATGTCTTGAGTATTTGGTTTCTATGATAGTTAATCTTCTGCTAAGATACAATGTCTTCTGATAAGTATTATAATGTGCACTCATTATGGTATGTTCCTCTATTAAACTTCTTCCCTACTATGTTGATGTATAGTTGACATTCCCTTAGCATCACTGTCGATGTGTGACGTTGGAATATTGAAGGGAGGGTACGGAGATGAATATGCCTCCTATGTTGGATCTTCAGTGTCGTGTGTTAGTGGTGGTGTGTGATAGGATCCCCCAGTCATATAGGACCCCTTGTACTGAGGGGTAGGGTCTTATAATCAATTCCCAAGGTTTAAGTATACCCCCTTGCCACCATGGGGGTATGTTTATGTTTCATTTTATTTTAGGAATAATTATCTATATATATATATATATTAAATATTTCAATATAAAACAAAGAGAATATATCATTTCCTTTACTATTGCAATTGGTGGAGAACTTTAATATTATTTATTTCTGTTTTTCCCCTCATATCACCCCCTTCCTGTTGTCGGGCTGAATTCCTTTTGGAGTTCAATTTTCATGGCCATGATTAAGGGTAGGGGAAAAGGCCTGTGTCTTGTGGTTTAGGCAAAAAGAAAGTTCAGCATATGGGCAGAGCCATTAATGAGCGTAATTAGGTATAAGGGTGAAGCCTTGCACACATAAAAATTCAGCATAGGGGTATAGCCTCATCATAGTCGCAGCTAGGGATAGGTGTCAAATACTTAAATCCTCTTCTCTGCCATTTGTCCGCTCCAGAATTTATTTGAATCCATCCACAATTTTTCATGAGGCCACACAACAGTGCAACATGCTGAAATACTTTGTGTGACCAAAACTAACATCCATGTCACAACTTCAAGCTGAAAATGTCATTTGGTAAAAGCTTCGAAAGCCTGAAAATGCCAATTCGAGGTTTGGAATTTCTAAATTTGGAATCCATTCCTACTATATCCAGACCCCTTTATTTTGAAATAGCAAAAAATGCCAAATTATGCGGGGTATGGAGCACATCCCACTTTTATGTGGGCGCAATCTACACAAAAGCATTAAGCACACACATAGCTTATAAGAAGATGTTAGTCTTTGAGTCTTATATCTCACTTGTAGATGAAGCTCTTGTTGGGAAACAGAATATCCCACTCCGCGCTTGTGCTCTGGGCTCACAAGAAAAAAATGCAGCAACAACAAGAAAGTACACATAACAAATCCATAACAAAGGACACAAGATTTACGTGAAAAAACCTCTCCAAATCAATGAGGGAAATTCACAGTGCGGGGCGCACGAAACAATCCACTATTAGAACAGTAAGTATTCTAGGTTTACATAACCTAGATCCCCCTTGGATTCACAGATTGAATCCCCCTCTCAAAACTCATAGTGAAAACTTTCTTCAAGAAAAAGGTCACAAACTCAAACCTCTCTTCTCAAGCCCAAAAGTAAACGAAGACAAGAAAGAGCAAAAACACCCTTACAGCGAAGACAAGACACCTATCTGAGAGAAACCTATTCTTCCTCCTTGAATAACTCCTACAATAACATTAGCTGCAAGGTATTCTTCCAGAAACAAAGAGCTCTTACGTTCTGCACTTGACGACACTGAAATATGGGAGAGTTATATTTCTGGAATAGTTCAAGACCTATTTAGGCCAAATATGCGAGGCTATCTTGGCATTAGATCAAGCCCCAAGAAGATCAGATGACTGAAATCATGAGCTTTATGAAATTATCATCGTCCGCTACTGCATTAGCATCAAAGTAGTACACATGATGCCATGGTCAGTCCACACAATGTCATGCCCATAACAAGACACAACATGACGTTCATCGTGTTAACATGACGCTGGCGTCATGTTAATAAAATGTCAAGTAGCACATCTCTAGTCTTGTATCCAAGCAGCACAACTCCAGTACAAGTCTATTTTCTAAGTCCTTTAACTCTTTAGGGGATGGAACCCAACAAAATTTCCCTCCAGACTATAAAAAGGAGTTCCCATAGCTGTCATCTTTAGATTGACATCATGCCAATCCGCGACTGGTGGAACTCGTGCTTCTCCATTGGCACTACCTTTTTCAACATGTCTGAAGGGTTTTCATCTATGTGAACCTTATCCATCTTCAACAGCTTCTCCTCAACAACATCCAGTATCCAATGATACTTGACATCAATATGCTTCGTCTTGGAGTGGTAGGCATGATTCTTGGCCAGAGAAATGACGCTCTGACTGTCACTAAAAATAGCGAACACCTCTTGTTGGAGTTCAAGTTCAAGTATGAATTTCTTCATCCACAATATCTTATTTGTCTCCCCTATCATAGGGATGTATTTTGCCTCTATCGTCAACAATGTCACGCACTTCTGCAACTTTGATTTCAGCGATATTGTTCCCCCTGGGCCTCCGGGAGTCAACATCTCCTGTCATATCTGAATCAGAGTACCCAACAAGGGTAGTTGGCCATCCACCATATTGCAAATAGTAGCTGATTTACCTCTGAGATATCAGAGTATCCATGTCACAACATCCTAATGGACCCTCCCCGGGTTTGCCAAGTATTTTCTCACTACCCTCCCTACATAAGCTTTGTATGGCCTCGTGCAGACCATAACATACATCAAACTCTCCACTACAGATGCATAGGGGACCTGAATCATCTCCTCGACCTCCTTCTTTGATAAAGGATATTAAGAGCATGATAGTTTGAAGTGTCCACCCAACTGAGTAGCTATCAGCTTGACCTTCTCCATCATGAACTACTTCATCACTTTCTCCACATACTTAGCTTGAGATTGCCACAACTAACTTAAACTCATATCTCTGGTAATCTTCATACCTAGGATCTTCCTTGCTGGTCTCAAGTCCATCTCAAAAGACTCACTACTCTTTCTTCAGCTCAGTAATGTTAGCCTTGTTGTCACCGACAATCAACATGTCATTGACATAAAAAAAATAGTAAGGGCTTTCTCAGTCCTCCTCACATAGACACGATGATCAGCTCTGGTCCTCTAGGACTTGCTCTTCTGCATAAAGGAGTCAAACTTCTTATACCACTCCCTGAGTGCCTATTTCAGCTCATAAAGACTCGTCTTAAGTCGGTAGACTAAATGCTCCTTCCCCTTGGGCTCAAAGCCTTCAGATTGCTCCATGTATAGCTCCACCAAATATCCATGGAAGAATGTTGTCTTGACATCCATATGCATAATCTCAAGATCCTTGGAGGTAGCCAATCCAGAACCAGGCTGATATAAGACATTTTCACCACTAGTGAAAATATCTCATTTAAATCTACACAGTGCTTCTGACTGAACCCTTTGACTACCAACCTTGCCTTGTACCTCGACCAGGATAGGCTCTCATCAGTCTTCAACTTGAAGATCCACTTTTTCTTCAATGCTCTCTTCCACTTTGTGCCAGACTAAATCATAGGTCTCATTCTTCTGAAGCGAGTCTAACTCCTCCTCCATAGCTGCAACCCAAGACTCCATATCTTCAGCCCTCTGGTCCTCCTCAAAAGACTCTGGCTCACCACCATCAGTAATCAAGATGTTGTTCTATCGTGGATACCTGGTGCTCAGTCTCTGAACTCTGTCAGATATCCCGATGGGTACCTCCATAATAGGTGGAACATCTACAGGAAAAGATCCCCTCCATCTAGAATCTCCCGCTGATTTGGAGTATGCACAGCTTTCTCCTTAGAATGCCCTTCATCAGCACCAACTTTCTCTAGCTTAGGAACTGCATTAGAAATCTCCATAGCTAGTGGAATCTATGGCTCAGCAACCTCCTGCTCACCAACAACTTGTTCTTCCAGAAAGACCATATCCCTGCTTCTGACAATCATCTTCCTCTATGGATCCTAGAGTCTATATCCAAACACCCGCACATTTCCATAAGAAACCTCCTTCCCAGTCTAAACGTGCTCTGGGAGATCTCCATACAAAGGTGCAGAAGGGGAAAAATTGATCAAATGAACTGTATTCCGTACAGCCACTGCCCAAAACTACTTGTTCATACCTGCCTGAGAGATCATGCACCTGATCTTTTCCATAATCATCATATTCATCCTCTCTGTTAACCAATTCTGTTGCATCATCCTTGGGACTGTCTTCTCATACACGTTGTCATGTGCCATGTAGTAGGCATCAAAGGTTATAATGTACTCACCCTCATTGTCTGATCGAGCTCGCTTGATCACCTTTCTGGTCATCTTCTCCACCTCCGCTCTAAACTCCATGAACTTTGCCAAGACATCACTCTTTTGCTTCAAAAAATAAGCCCATATATTTCTCGAGTGATCATCTATGAATGTGATAAAGTAAGCTACTACACCCGCAAAGATGTTCTCAATCAAACCACACACATCTGTGTGTATCAAGCTCAGCAACTCCGCCTTCCACTTCAATTCAGCATGTGCGAAGGAAACTCGTCTCTGTTGGTTAGTCAGGCAGTGAACACATGTGTCAGGCAACTCCCCTGATAGCTTTGGAAGAACCTTGTGCCTCACCAGAATCTTTAAGTTTTTTTCGCTAATTTGGCCAAGTCTACAACGCCACAACTCCATAGAGTTGCTTTCAGCTGCATTCACACTTAAACTGTGGATCTTGGCCTTTTATCAGTACAAATCGCAACACTTCTTGCCCAGGGCCACCACCAAGGACCCCTTCACTAACCTCTAGGCACCTCCGCCTTCAATGCTCGTGAATACTCCATCATCTTGTCTACCAACAGAAATGAGGTTCATCCTCAAGTTAGGAATATATCTGACATCCTTGAGGATAACCTTCCCCAAATCAGTACCCACTACCAACAATCTTCGACACACTGGTATTTTTTATCCGGACAGTGCCAAGATCTTCAGCAGCATATGAGTAGAAGTAATCTCGGTGAGGAGTGACATGCTAGAATGCTCCACCATCCACTACCCAATCTGTGTCAACACACTCTGGAAAGTGACCCCATTGTAATGTAAGCACAATGTCTTATCCTCCATAATCAAGGTCGCACCTGTACCCTCACTAGATTGTCTGATCTCTAATGACTTTCCCTTCAGATCCCTTTGTAACTTGATGCAGTCCTTCTTAAAGTGACCCTTCTTCCTATACTAATAACACTCGATCTCCTTATTAGACTTGGGTATGTACTTGCTTTTGGAAGTATCTATCTGCTTACCATCTTTCTTCATCAACATGCTGCTTCCCTCCATGATAAGGGCATCTGATGTAGAGACTCCAGAATCCTTCCTTCTTAGATCCTCGTTCAAAAGACAGCTCGTCACCATCTCTATCGACACAACGACATCTGGTGTTGAATTGCTCAATGACACCACAAGAGTTTTCCAACTCTCTGACAAATACCTAAGAACCATCAATGCTTGTAGCTCATTCCCCAAGGTGATCTTCATGGCCGCCCAACTAGTTGATGATGCTTTGGGCAAGGTTCAGATGCTCAGTCATCGAAGAACCTTCCTTGTACTTTAGATTTACTAGCTTTCTAGTAAAGAAAGCTTTGCTCCCCACTATCTTCCAAGCGCACAACGATTCAAGCTTTCTCCATAATGCCTGGGTCGATGATTTTGTGGATACATGGTGGAAGACTAAATCATCAAGCCATTGCCGAATGAAACTGACTGCCTTCTGATCCATCTTCTTCCACTCTATCTCATCCAACATAGTAGTCGGCCTTCCCAACAATGGGACATAAAGATCATTGCAATACAAAAGATCCTCCATCTGCGACTTCCAAATGCTCTAGTTCTTGCCATTCTTACTAATCATTCTTGTGCTCTGCTTCATCTTCTTCAATAGCCTGACAATTCGAGACGAACCTGGGTCAGATACCACTTTGTAGGAAAATAGAATATCTCACTCTGTGCTTGTGCACTGGACTTACAAGGAAATAAATGCATTAACAACAAGAAAATACACACAATAAATCCACAACCAGAGGACATAAGATTTACATGGAAAACACTCTCCAAATCAATGAGGGAAAAACCATGGGGCGGGGCACACAGAACAACCACTATTAGAACAATATGTATTACAACAAGTATTCTAAGTTTGTCCAACCTATATCCCCCTTGGATTTACAGATTGAATCCTCACGATGAAAACTTTCTTCAAGAAAAAGGTCACAAACTCAAATCTCTCTTCTCAAGTCCAATAGCAAACAAAGGCAAGAAAGAGCAAAAGCACCCTTGCAACAAAGACAAGGCACTGATCTGAGAGAAACATGTTCTTCCTCCTTGAAGAACTCCTCCAGTAACAATGACAACAAGATCTTTTTCCTGAAATTAAGAGCTCTTCCGTTCTGCACTTGACGGCTCTGAAATTGGGAGATTTATATTTCTGGAATAGTATGAGACCTATTTAAGGCAAAAAAGCGAGGCTATCTTGGCCATTAGAACAAGCCCCAAGAAGATCAGACGATTGAAATCGCGAGCTTTATGAAATTGCAGTCGTCCGCTATCGTATCAACAACAAAGTAGTCCAAAAGACACCATGGACAGTCCACACGACACCAAGCCCATAACAGGACACAACATGATGCTCATCGTGTTAACATGATGCTCGTTGTGTTAACTTGATGCTCGTTGTGTTAACACGATGCTCGTCGTGTTAACACAACGCCAAGCAACACAACTCCAGTCCTATATCCAAGAAACACGACTTCAATCCCGGTCTATTTTTCGAAGTCCTTTGACTCTTTAGGCGCTAGACCCCAACAACTCTTTGGGAGATCTGGTATCCCAAAAGTTGGCCAAAATTTGTCTGTGTATTTGTATCTTATTTTTGTAGAAAAAGCTCCAAACCTTGTATATACTTCTTCAATCAATAATTACAAGTATGAATACATTTATATAGAGGAAGAAGAAAGAGAGAAAATCCCAATCCAAGATGTGGGACTAATACAAATAGGGAGAGAAAGAGAGAAAGAGAAGAGGGAAGAATGAGCCCCTAGATGGGCTTTAAAGTAGTCTTTTCTAACACTCCCCCGCAAGCTGGAGCGTACAAGTCGTAGGCACCAAGCTTGGATAAAAACTGGTAGTATAGAGGCCGGGAGAGAGCTTTAGTCAGGATGTCAGCAACTTGGCTTGCAGCAGGAACATGCTCTAAATTTATCTTCTTTGCCTGAACCTTTTCTCGGATGAAGTGACAGTCAACTTCAATATGCTTTTTGCTTTCGTGAAATACAGGATTCTTGGAAATATGGATTGCCGCTTGACTGTCACAAAATAGGGTCGATGGCGATGAGATACGAACACCCAAGTCTCTCAGAAGGCTCTCAAGCCAAGTTAACTCGGAAACAACAGCAGCCATAGCGCGGTACTCAGCTTCAGCAGAAGAGCGAGCAACCACATTTTGTTTCTTGCTACGCCAGGTTATGAGATGTCCACCGAAGTAGGTACAGAAACCTGTTGTGAACGTCTATCATCAATGGACCCAGCATAGTCAGCGTCAGAGTAAGTGGCAAGGGATAAAGAAGTGCATGGCTTGTACACAAGCCCTTGTCCTGGAGCGTTCTTGAGATACCGAAGAATGCGCTCGACAGCTTGAAGATGAGATGTCCTCGGGGCATGCATAAATCGACTCACGACTCCAACGGCAAAGGAGATGTCTGGTCGAGTAACTGTGAGGTAGATCAGTTTCCCAACCAGGCGACTGTAGTATTCCGGATTCGTAAGCAGCTCATCGGAGTCAGAGCTATGGGCCGATAGCCTGTGATTCGCGTCCATTGGAGTATCCGTAGGTTTGCATCCTGAATAGCCAGCATCATGAAGAAGATCCATACAATACTTCCTTTGGGATAATACAAGACCATTAGGCCGTCGTGCAACCTCAAGCCCGAGAAAATACCGTAGATTACCAAGATCTTTGGTCTGAAAGGCGGAGTTCAACTGTTGTTTGGTATGTTGTATCCATGTAGTATCGTCACCAGTAATGAGGATATCGTCAACATAGACAAGTAGAATCACTGTTCCGGTTGGCCGATGTCGAGTGAAGAGAGAGAAGTCAGCCGAGCTCCTAGTGAAGCCAATATTGCGGACTACCGTGCTGAATTTGTCAAACCAGGCGCGCGGGGATTGTTTGAGAC
This sequence comes from Platanthera guangdongensis, assembly GCA_039583875.1. Lineage (NCBI taxonomy): Eukaryota > Viridiplantae > Streptophyta > Magnoliopsida > Asparagales > Orchidaceae > Platanthera > Platanthera guangdongensis. The sequence goes on from CM077150.1 coordinate 236,057,088, forward strand.
CATAAATGGATTTCTGAAGATGACAAACCCGAGACTCCCCCGTGGTCTCAAACCCGGGAGGTTGATGCATATAAACAGTCTCCTGAAGATCACCATTGAGGAAGGCGTTCTTCACATCCAGCTGATAAAGCGGCCAATGACGGTGAACAGCCAAGGATAGAAGAACTCGGACAGTGTTCATTTTGTCCACCGGTGAGAACGTTTCCTCATAATCAAGGCTCTATTGCTGAGTAAAACCCCGGGCAACAAGACGGGCCTTGAGACGCTCAACGGTGCCATCTGTCGCATGTTTAATAACAAAGAGCCACTTACAACTAACACAGGATTGACCTGCAGGAAGAGGTACCAGATCCCAAGTGCTGTTGTCCTAGAGAGCCCGCATTTCATCTTCCATGGCCGCCCGCCATCCGGGGTGCTGAAGAGCCTCCTGAACAGAAATAGGAGTGGCGGTGGAGGATAAAGAGAGAGCACTCTGACGGAGTTCCGGAGAGAGGCGGTGAAGAGAGACAAAGTTGGCCATCGAGTGGGCAGTGGAAGCAGTGGTCGGATCCGCAGGTTGCAAAGCATCATTAGAGCGGGACAGCTCTCGTATGGTAGTAGACGAGGGAGGACGTCGAGTGTACACACGAATAACCGGTGGTGTAGGTGGTTTATGAGGGTTGGGTGGGGAAGGGAGAGGTGGGATGGTGGAAGGGACGTGGATAACAGGTCGCGGGAGAGGTGGCGAAAGAGGAGGGTCAGTAGATGGAGAGTAGTATGGTTGATGTTCGAGGAAGGTGACATCAGCAGAAGTGACTACCTTGCGGTCCGTGGGAGAAAAACAAAGGTAGCCCTTCTGAGTGCGAGAATAGCCCACAAACATATATTTAGTGGCACGGGGAGCAAGCTTGTCAGTGGACGGACCAAGATGATGAACAAAACACACACAACCAAACATGCGTGGGGTGATGGAGAAGGTAGGGTGGGAGGGAAAAAGGAGATTGTAGGGAACCGCAAAATTGAGGATAGATGAGGGCAGGCGGTTAATAAGAGTGCAAGCGGTGGAAACCGCAAAATTCCAATAGTGTTTTGGAACATTCATCTGAAGCATAAGGGAGCGGGTGACCTCGAGCAGGTGGCGATTCTTGCGTTCAGCAATGCCATTTTGTTGGGGGGTATAGACACAGGAGGTCTGATGGATGACCCCAAACTCCGCACAGAGGTGAGAGAAGGTATGACTGGTGTTTTCACGGGCATTATCGGTGCGGAGGGTTTTAATGGTTGTGGAGAACTGATTGCGAGTTTCAAGAAAGAAGGTCCGGAATACACCGGGTAATTCAGAACGGTCACGAAGGAGGTACAACCAGGTCACCCGAGAGTAGTCATCGACAAAGGTGACAAAGTAGCGGTATCCAAAGATACTGGTAATTTTGTAAGGGCCCCAAATATCGGAGTGAACAAGATCAAAGGGAGCAGGACGCCGAGAAGGATGTGGTGGGAACGAAGAGCGATGATATTTCTCATAGATACAAGACTCACACGTGAACTCGTGGAAGGACACGTCGGGGAGAGATTTTTTGAGAATGTTGAGAGGAGCATGACCCAGACGTCGGTGCCAGTCAACGGAGCTAAGAGACGACAGCACCGTTGGAGGATACAGGTTAAGGATATAGAGACCATTCGACAGATGCCCTTGTCCAATGATGGTTTGCGTCTTGCGATCCTGCACAACACATGAGTTAGAAGAAAATATAACAGTACAATCGAGGTCAGCAGTGAGGCGGCCAATAGAGAGAAGGTTGAACGGAGAGCCTGAAACATGAAGGGCAGAGCGAAGAGTAATGGAGGGAGTGAGGTGGATATCAGTAGCGCCAGAGACGGGAAGTGTGTCCCCACTGGCAACAGTAATGAATTGGGGATGCACGGAGGGCAAATATTTCGGTGGTTGCCGTGATGTAATGTGGTGAGAGGCCCCGGAATCCAAAATCCATGATGAGCTATTAGCAAGGCATGAGGTACCACCAGCGGAAACAGAGACCACAGAACCCGGAGGACAGCCGATCATTGTGCAAGGAGAAGACCGCAGCAGACGCACACCCCGGGCGAATAAGGACTGAGACCGGGCGGATAGAAGCAGACCGTACCAAGGTCAAACACAGAAGGCCGCAGCGAGAGGGAACAGACCGCGCAGTCACACCAGTGAGGAGGCAGATCGCTACCAAAATGCGGAAACAGAGAGTCCGCACGGTCTAGGTGGACACAACAGCGGTCACAGTACAGGAATCAGTCCGCAGCGGACAGGAGCAGACCGCACGAAGAGAAGGAGAGGCCGGCAGATAGGAGCAATGACCGCAGGAGGAAGCCGAGCGGCTAGAGGAGAGAGATCGCGACCAAGATGCGGGTGAGAAAGAGACAACCCGCACGGTCAGGCAGATCACAGCAGCGAACAGAGGCAAGTCGCGCGGACAGAGAGGAGAGGAGCAGGAGACCACGACCAAGATGCGGGGGAGAAAGAGTCAACCCGCACGGTCAGGCAGATCACAGTGACGAACAGAAAAGAAATCCACGAGTATAGAGACAAGCAGATGAGGGAAAGCAGAAGCAGGCGAGCGGGAACAAGACTGCAGCGAACAGGAACAGTCTGCAAGCAAGGCAGTCCGCGAACAGACAGACGGGGAGAGCAAATCGGCGGACTGACGACAGGCCGCTGGCGAGTCCGCAGCGGACAGATAAGAGGGTGGCCCCACGGATTAGGAAGGAGGAAAGACTATAAAAGGCAGGGAGGGGAAGGTGGATCCACGGGAGAAGAGCAACACAAGGAAGCAGAAAAGAAGCGGACTGAGAGGGGGCAGGTCGCAGAGGCAAGCGGATAGAGAGGGAAGCCGACTGAGAGGGGGCAGGCCGCAGATGCAAGCGGATAGAGAAGAGCCTGCAGCGGACAGATGAGAAGAGAGCCCCACGAAGCAAGCAGATAGAGAGGGAAGCCACCTGAGGGGGCAGGCCGCAGAGGCAAGCGGATAGAGAAGAGCCTGCAGCGGACAGATGAGAAGAGGGCCCCACGAAGCAGAGAGAAGGTGGCTATAAGAAGCCTGAAAAGGGTGGAACCACGGAGAGGGAGAGGAGAAGCGGATGCAGAGTTGCAAACCGCAGAGCCCGCGCGGTCAGGAGACCGGCGCGGATAGGTTTCCAGGCCGCAGGAGAGACGCGGGTAGGAGAAGGAGGCCGCAGAGAAAACTGCGGACCAGGAGGGGTGGGGGCGGTTAGAAAAGGGGAAACCGCATGTGTCAGACCGCTGGCTCTGATACCATGTAGAAAAAGCTCCAAACCTTGTATATACTTCTTCAATCAATAATTACAAGTATGAATACATTTATATAGAGGAAGAAGAAAGAGAGAAAATCCCAATCCAAGATGTGGGACTAATACAAATAGGGAGAGAAAGAGAGAAAGAGAAGAGGGAAGAATGAGCCCCTAGATGGGCCTTAAAGTAGTCTTTTCTAACAATTTTCATCTTCTGGAGAATTATTTTTTGTTTCCCTCACCTCTCCCTCACCACGACCAAAGTTTGAACTGTCCAAAAATTTCTTTTTTTGATATCATTATTCATTAATGAAAGGATAAAATTATATTCCCTTGCTGATCTCTTCCAAGATGCTCCCATGTTTCTGAAAGCCATTCTAACATTTGCATGGTAGGGCTTGATGCAGAACCATGAGAACTTACTTGACTGCTTGCAGTGTGAATGTTAACAGTTAAAAAAATAACTACAGGCGGATTGAAACCTTACAACACACATAAAAGTGCATGCCTATAAATGGTGGAAATCTTTTATATACATGAATATGTGTGTAGCAAACTCCTGACAGTTCAAAACTTATTATATGGTATCAATGAAATCTTCATTATCTTCCATGAGGCAGAGTGAGTGTTATTTTATTTAGAGACTCAAGCTCTTTGTTTTCTGAACTCGAATGTTGCACTTCAAAATGGCGCCTACATGGAACAAATCCTGGGCACTTGGGTTCTGGCAACTCCTTATCACTGGTTAACATCAAAATCACAGAAGACATAAATGGTCTTTCATCAGGGAACTGCTGAACGCACAAAAACGCTACTTTGATGCATCTGAACGCTTCAATAATGGAGAATGAATTGCTCGTCAACCCATCAACTAACTCCAAGGCCCTGCCTTCTTCCCATAATTTCCATGCCTGAGTTCAAGAACTAATGTTGTTTAAGCATGGCATCATATATATATTTTAGAAAACAAAAGATTAAAAAAACATTAGAGCTTACATGCTCTACAAGATGATTATTTGATTGCCAAGATGAATTTCTTTGATTGCTGAGGACCTCGAGAACTAAAACTCCAAAACTATATACATCAGATTTCGCAGAAAAAAAGCCGTCCATGAGATACTCCGGAGACATGTATCCACTGCGTAGAAAGCCAAGTTTTTTTCAATAATATTTACTTTAGATATGCAAAGAAGCATCTTATTGATGAATTAATATAGAGGAATGATTATGAAAACTTCCTATAACTTTGCATAATTACAGAGACCTTTTCTCTATCTTTCAAAATTATCAAAACCTCTCATTTAGGCTTCGTTTGATTGAGCGGTGCGGGAGGAGCCGGCAGGTCCAAACGGAGGTGTCGAACTTGAGGGGGGAGGCGGGGCTGGAAAAGCTCCGATTTGGTGGCTTTTCCTCTGTCCGGCGGGTGCAAACGGAGCAAACGCCGCCGGCGCCCGATTGTTTACCTGCCGTCCGGCGGCATTTTCTCCAAACGGAGGCGGCGAAACGCCAAACCAAATGAAGCCTTAAGCATCCACTATTAACATACATGTATAAAAAGAGATCCCATGGAGGAACCCATGGGGATCTTTTTTGCATGCATGCGGTTAACAATGAAAACTTAGAGGGGAGATTTAGGTAAATTTGAAAGATAGAAGGGAGGTCTATGTAATTATGCAAAAATAGAGGCGGACCCTTGGAATAAATTGTGAGCAAGCATCACTTACTATGTGCCTGCTATTATTTTGGTTTTAGATTTTGCCTCGTCTCCTGCAAATATTCTTGCCAAGCCAAAGTCCGAGATCTTGGGCACCATCTCTCGGTCGAGAAGAATGTTACTGGCTTTTAGATCTCTATGAATAATTCTAACCACTGAATCTTGATGAAGATACAGAAGTCCTCGAGCTATTCCCACGATTATGCGGTAACGCATATCCCAATTTAGCAACATTGTTTTTGCCTTATCTGCTCAAGATGTAGTAGATGTAAATTAGAAATGAATAGTCTTGAAGAGGATAGAAAAGATTTATAATAAGGTTTATGTCCAAGAGTTGCAATTCTATATTATATTTATATGTTCCATTTAGCATATCTAGGAGAAAGATCCTGATACATTTTTGTGCCCAGGCACAAGAGAAAATACAAATTACCCTTTTTATAATAAAGTACAGGATTGGTATTTTTGTTTCTTGCATGATAAATTAAAATTTCTTTGCTGAAGTGATTATAGAACTCTTTTGTTTGATGATTAATAGAACTCTTTTGTATTTTTGTTTCCAGCATGATAAACTTTTTCCCCCAAGTTGCTTTGGGCATCAGTTCTCTTTTCACCTTCACCGGAATGTTTGGATGCTTGGTTAGTAATTCAATTCCTTCATTGAAATTTTTGTTAGGAATTGTGATGAATAGTTCAATGGTTGTAATGAAATTTTATCTAATATGAGAAAAAATAAGGCATTTAAAAGAGGATCAAATAAGTCATTACCTACTACCTCTCTACAACCCCATCTTTCAACTGATATCTCAATATAGCCCCAGACATTGTCTGCTACACTAGATCTCTGGTCTTTGACATTGGTTGATCATGCAACTTCTTCCACAACAGTACTACATTCTTCGACACATCCATCATCTCGGCTTGTTCCACAGCATCACCATACAGTGTTCGACGTCGACGACAACAACAGTACCTTCTTCAGCATTGATGTTCACTACTCCGACTCTGACATCTTCGACAACATCCATCATCTCGGCTTCTTCCACAACATCACCATACAGTGTTCGACGTCGACGACAACAACAGTATCTTCTTCAGCATTGATGTTCACTACTCCAACTCTGACATCTTCGGCAACATCTCCTTTAGTAGCAGCATCACCATCGACAGTACCGTCGTCAGCTTCAGTAGTACCATCATCGGTTCCATTGTCAGCATCAGCTTCAGTGACCTACGAGTTCAGGACACCTTTGGAGCTACATGGATTCACCTCGCCTTCAAATGAGAGAACATCCATCTTCATTCACGGAGGTGAATGCTTTCGAGGGGGAATTGATGGGGATCACGTCACACACATTGACCTACACGACGATCAGAACCGTCCATTCTATGCGGATCGACGATCCGAGAATTGTAGTTATTTTTTTGTAATTTTGTGATTTTTTATTTCCATGCATTTTAAGAGACGTCATGATCGGATAATCATGATCGTCCATGATGACCTTGTAGTTTATAAATAGAAGTTGAGGGCTCATATTTGGGACATTGAAGATTGAAGTGTTGAAGCATAATCTTTGATCATTTTGTTACGGAAGTCAAGCGCGGAAGTGATGCCTGGAATACTTCCCTTCTCTCCATTGTCGTGAGTCCCCTCCCCTTTTCCCACCCCACTGCCCCCCTCCCCACTTGACATCCCAGCCCTTCACCATACAGCCGTCCTCCATCCCATCCCATTTCATATCCATTACAACTTTCAACAAACGCTCGATATCCCCTCTCTAGCCTGGAATCCTTCCCTTCTCTCCATTGTCGCGAGTCCCCTACCCTTTTCCCACCCCACTGCCAACACCCCCCCCCCCCCCCCCCCCCTACAACCCCCCCCCAAACCCTTCACCATACAGCCATCCACCATCCCCCATTTTTCATACCCATTACAACTTTCAACAGCCGCCTGAAACCCCCTTCTCTAGCCACTGAACCCCCCCCCCCCCCCCCCCGCCCCCCATTTCCCCTAAAAATACCTTCCCCAATCAACCTCCAATAGCAGACCTAAACTGCACCTTCTCTCCAAAAAACGCCTCATTCCCCTACCCTAAAGCTCTGGAATTCATCTCCTACAATCACTGGAATCATTCTCGGGTCACCTCTGGTGTTCCTCCTCCATTCCCCTTTCCATTTCCTCCTTTTTCAGTTTTCGGCGATCACCGGAAAACACCTCCGGCCATCACCCACCCTCTGGCCGCATTGCCGGCAACACCATCTGGCAACCACTAACCCCATAACACCACCATAACAACCTTCCTCCACTAAATTTCCTCTGCACTCAATCCCCCCCACCCCCCCCCCCCATTCATTTGGATACATATTCCCTCATACTTCCCCACCAAAACCTTGTTTCGGACATAAATTCACACCCCATTAATTCCAGCAGCGGGAATTAAGTGTCTGCACTATCAGCTGGCCTTCCAGCACCACGAATGCAGCCAGAGTTGGTCCAGGGAGGAGCTGAATCAATTCCTTCTTACTGGAATTTCATTCCAGCAGCCCAGATTGATCCCCATTACGTACAGCTGTGAGCCCCACTTCCATATCCCTGCTGCTGCTGCCGACACCATTCCAGCAGCCCAGATTTCAAAACTCCTGCCCAGTGGCCCAGTTCCAGCACCCAGGAATTTCTTTACAGCTGCTGAATTAGTATCCGCACCATCAGCTGGCCTTCCAGTACCATGAATGCAGCCAGAATTGGTCCAGGGAGGAGCTGAATCAATTCCTGCTTACTGAATTTCATTCCAGCAGCCCAGATTGACCCCCATTACATGCACAACTGAGCCCCAATTCCATATCCCTGCAGCCGCCAGTCACCTCCCAGCAGCCCAAATTTCAAATTTCCTTTCCTGCCCAGTGGCCTAATTCCAGAGATTTTGATCGAGTTCGATGAAGAGGTTCCCGCGACCCTCAAGAGCAACTTTGCCAACTTTGCGATCAGCTTCGGCTTCTACGTAGCCGCGTTTTCTTTCTCCTTATGACGCGAGAGATCTCTGTCTCTGCCTTCCTTCGGGGCGACTGGGGCGCTCTCTTGTTTCAAAAGCACAATTTCAAGAGATTAATGTTCACCTCGTCCACCATGGCTCTTCCCATAACAACAATTGCTACCGGCGAATATTGATCCGTTGGAATGTTTTTCCAAATCCTTGATGCCAAGAATTTTATAGTTGTCAAGGCATAAAAGAACCCCTGCAGTCTTCGCGAACAGGTTTATTTTTTTTGAAGTCCTCGCGAACATAAAAGTGTGGATCATGTTGCCCCCAGATCCTACAGCCAGCAGTAGCCCGTCAAATAAAGCCAGAATTGAGCAGCCAGAATGGTATATCCAACGCGGTCAAGACCTTTGTAACCGCGCTAGACCTAACACCGGTGGATCTCAAACCATCAAGCAACCCCAATGGTGAGCGCGGATGGAATCTTCCATGTCCGTGCACGTCTTGGGAGCTGGAGCTACCACGGACACTCTCCCAGTGACCGCTCTCCCAGCACCCTTGATTTAAAAAAAGGGAGGGTTGTAGATTTTTAAACAATAATTCTTGTGATCTCTTTAAATAAGCGCAGCACAAAGAAGCTTCGCGGATTATTCTAAAACAAACAAAGCGATCTAGGCGTTGCAAACGAACATAAGGCTACCGCTCAAACATAACACGACATGAATCAAAATCCACAGGCAGAAACATCAGGTGGGTGGCTGACATTCATGTGTATGAAACTGACAATAATCAGAAGATACAATTAATTAAGGCAAGCTCTAATAATTAATTGATTTTTGCAGTTTGAGCACAAAAATGACCTAAGTTTTGAGAGCGACAAAAGTGGAGAAGTATACCGTAGGGTAGAGGAAGCGCCGGCGCCGGCTTGCCTTATAGAAGGAGACCGAACATGATGTAGTTCTCCAATGGACTCGAAAGTCAAAAGGAGCTTCTATCTAGGATCGAGTAGGTTATAACACTCCTACAGGGAGGCCTCGGCTTGGAAGGTTGCAGCCGAATTCCTGGGAGACAAGAGGTGGTGGATGCTGGCGGCGTGGTGGAGATTCGTAGCTGGAAGCAATGCTTGGAAGGGTTCTGGCGGCAGTTCGCAGGATAGGAGACGGAGTCCCGTGGATAGAGAGCGGCTCTGGCGGCAATGACAGGGGCTGGGGAGATGGAATCGCGTTGCTGGAGTTTTAGGAGAGGTTGTCGGTACCCAAGAGGGGCTCCGGTGTCCGCGACGCTGACTAGCAAAGGAGGGGATGGTGGCGTCGAGTGAACGGGAGGGTGTTACCGATGAGAACGAAGCCGAAACTTGATTGGCGGCGCTGGATCGAACCGAACGAAGATAATACAAGTCTCGTTCGATTATTTTTCCTTGAAGCTACCCTAAGAGGTAGGGGATGGATTGCTTTTGTAGCACAAGATTAGGGTTTGATTTTGAGGATTTTAATAATGGTAGATTTTAAAGGATCGTTTTAGAGTGGGGATTTAGGTATTAATAATGGCAGATATTCATAATGGCAAATTGAAGAAAATGTGAAGGGGAATTTCAAAGGCGGGGTCGGTTGTAGGCATAGGGGATATCTATTTAAAAATAGTTAATTTTTCAAACATGCTTTAATTAACTTATCTTCTAAATTAATGAACTTTTGCATTCAGAATCTCGTTGGTCAATCACGCCAACAAGACAAACAAACATGCGCGATACAAAATAACGTTGAGGCGCCAATAAAATGCGTAATACAACAAATAATAGTTCAGAAAACGTGCAAGCACGCGCTACACAAAAAAAAGACAAGAAGTGCAATAATAAAAGAAAAAAGATGTGACACCGGGGTTGAAAGAACTCCACTCTGTCGAGGATGCGCTGCAGCCAGTCACTATAATGTCCAGGAAGTCGATCAAAGAAATGTGGTATAGTTGTCATGCGGATGTCGCCGCTGCGACTTACAACTTGGAGGTAAATTCTCGTCCCTGAAAGAGACAGGAAACTAATCTCCTTTGGAAAATTATAATCTTTGTTGATAAAATCAACCATGAGATTATAATGTTCCAAATAAGCTCGCAATGCATTATTCAAAATTTCATGTAAAACATTCAAATGAGCAATAATTATTAGAACTTCAAAAAGATGATAAAGACGGCGGGGGGCAAACATAAGGTAGGAAGAAAAGCAGGAAATAAGAGGGGGCAACATGTGGAATTATTAATTCATAATGCATCATACACTCACTCGATAGACACTTATGAATGTATTCTAAATCAGGATCGATTATCGCCATGATTTGACTCGTTAAAGTCTCACTCGCGTCACAAAATTTTAAGAAGATTTCAATTCTATCGTTTAAAATCTTCCATAAGAAGCCATTGAAACGGGTGTCCCTATTAGGAGTAAAAAGTCTACAGATCGTTTCGACTCTTCTAATACGGCTAAACCTAAAAATTTCAGAAATCAAATGATATTGATCAGGAGGCTCAACATGCTTTCCTATAACCAAAGGAAAGTGATGCAAATTAAATGCGTGCTCACCGAATATGAAATCAATACGAGGTGGTGCTTCAAGAACATCCAAGATGAATGACTCTCCGGAGTAAGGTGCTACTTCATGGAGCGGGGGTTCAGGCCGAAGTGTAGAGATGATGACGTGGTCCTCCCAGGTGCCCTAGGAACAGGACCATTCTTCTGGGGAAGAAAAATAATCCTGCGCCCATGAAGATCAAAGGAATGGGAGTTTCTTGAATCATCAAGCATGATGTGTCGGTCATACTGCCATGGTCGACCTAGTAAAATGTGGCAGAAATCGATGGGGGAGACATCACATTACACGGAATCCTGATACACGTCCCCGATGGAGAACTCCAGCAGACAATGATGAGTAACAGGTATTGTCAAAGGACTATTAACCACAGATAAGTGGTACGATTGTTACAAGGGGTGTGTCTCGAGTCCTAACGTCTCTACCATACGCTGAGAAACAAAGTTCTCCATACTACCGATATCAATAATAAAGGAACAAAAATGTCCCTGAATGAGCGCAATAGTATCTATGTTTTGAAAGGCGCGCCTGAGGCGCCAGGCACAAGTAGTTGCGCCCTGGCAAGTCCAAGGCGGGTGTTGTGCCTCGGGAGCGCTTCAGGCGTGCCTAGGCGCGCGCGCCTTGCTAGTTGTCTAAGCGTGCCTCAGCCCAGGACCGGGCTAAACCTAAACAAACCGGTTCATTTTCCCGCAGCCAATTTTAGGGCATCAGCTAAGAATCGAGCATCTTGTTCACCCACTCTTCTTTTTAGAGTCGTGTCTTTATTCCTCCCGGCTCCCGCTGTCCTCCGTTGTTCTCGCCAGAGTCACCGTCGCTCCTCTAGTCCTCTTGCTTTTTATACTCTCCAGAGGTGCAAAAGGAAGCATCAACTCCTCTAGCCGCCCTTATTTCTGGAGTCACGAACACTCCTCTATCCGCTCATCTCTTTTTTTCATTGTAAGAATCTTTCTCCTCTTCTTTCTATGTTTCATAAAAGGAAAAAAAAATCTAAAACATAGATTTGTTTTAGTTTTTGTTTTAAAGTGGAGGACAAAAATCATTTTAGGGCATCATTTTACTGAATCATTAAAGCATTTTTTTTAGAAATGCTGAGCATAGAAATATCTGTGCAATTTTTTAGAAATATCTATGATGCAATTTTTTAGTTTTTGTTTTAAAGTGTTTGCGTCTTATGTTTGATGTGTGTATATCTGTGAAATCAAATGTCAATTATGCATGTACACTTAATATTTGGTGAAACAACATGAATGTTTGTAAGTAAGCTACTCTTGGTAATGTTGTGAAACGACATGATATATTTTGTGTGTTGTGGATCATAGCTTCTAGGAATGCTCTATTAATATGGAAATTCAAAATATTTGGATCCTTCCCTTAACTTCGGTAGAAATTTTACGATTAGTTGTTAATCTAGTATAAACCGCTAAAGTTCCTCATTTGAGAATGATGCAGCATGCTACAAAGAATAGGTTAGTTGGGTTAGAGGGATGAAATATTGTGGAAGGTGAGGAGTGGGGTGTGTTGTTGACATATGATGAGTGCGAGAGGATAATTTCTTCCTATTAACGAGGTTCTTAGTTCTTACATTCATGTTGTTCTATACTATCCAAAAATACAATTGCCTCGGTTTTGGCAATCACATGCATGAGCATAGAAATAAAATTACAGTGAACTGGGCTATACAATTACACACATTTGGTTTGGCAATTACACACATTTGGTTCTTACATTCATGTTGTTAATACATTCATGTAAAATGCTATAACAACAAATTTGATTTGAAACTTGGATGTCTCTTTTTATCATGTGAATGAAATGCTATACCTATTTTAAGGTGATTCAGTATGGAAAAATGATTAAGGTGTTTTTGTTTCTTGAGGATCAACTATTTTATAGTGAACTGGGCTTCCAGTTCACTGTTTACAGTGAACTGGGCTTCCAGTGTTGAAAATTATAAAGTGAAAGTGTGTGATGGAGCAGACCGTGTGATCTGGGCGGTCTGAGTCCGCAGCCTGGGCGGACTGGTGTTGCGGCCTGCGTGGTCAGTGGCCAGGGTAGTCTTGGCGGCTTGGGTGTCTAGTGAAGCGGCCTGAGCGGCCTGTTTATGGCGGTCTGGTGGCGGTGCTCAGCTCGGCCTGCGGTTCTGCAGATCTTGTTCTTGAAGTAACCGGGCGGATTGGAGATTATATCCGCGGAGTCCGCTATTGCGGACTGGTTTTGGAGATCGGCTTTGGTCCTTGCCGAGTTCCCCAGTGAGGCGGTGGGTGATAGCCGCGTTCATGGTGGGGGACTGTCCTTGAAGTTGGCGGTCTGGGTTTTGTGTCCGCCGAGCTCGCGTCAGTTGTTTGGTGGTTTGCTGGACTTGGTCACACTGTGTGTCAAGTCCAGGGTGTTCGCAGTGACCGCAGAGTCCGCTGTTGACCAGGCAATCTTCCTGTTGGTCGTGGACTTGTGTGGTGGGTTGTGATGGTGTTCTCGAGCTGTGAGGACCGTCGCCATGTCCGCGTATGGCGTGCGGACTGATGCAGTATGGGCTGTGGCTGTGTCCGTGTGCAGTGTGGCGGACTGGTGCAGTGCTTGCGGGCTGTTGCCTTGTCCGCATGTAGCGTGCGGACTGACGAAGTGAATGGGATGATGTTGTGTCTACGTGTTGCATGTGTGCGGACTGGCGCGGTGTCCGCCTGGTGATGGACTGACCTTGACTTGGCACCTGGCGAGTTGTTTGCAGTTCGGCCAAGTCATTGCGGACTCGGCGGACTGGGTTTTGCTAGCTGCGAGCTGGGGTGGTGACTCTATTCACTAGGCCGGTGACCACACTCCTCACCCTGCCTATAAATAGACCCCCCCCGGCACGTCTACAGTAACGGAGTGAACAGTAAGTTGCGCGCAGATCAATTGTTGTGGACTCGGTTTTCCAGGTCGCACGATTTGAGATTTAACTGGTTGCAGGTTGCAGGTTGTGCGGCTAGCACTGTAAAGCCGGGCGTCTGGTTCTGATCAAGGTCAGGAAGCAGTGAAGCTTGCGGTTTACAATCAGCAGTTGCAGCAGGTCGCAGGTGGCGGCCAACCAGTTTCTCTCCTTCAATTGGTCTAAGTTCAATAACCAGGTCGCCGGTCTAGGCGGACTTGGCGGTCTGTTCATTCAGTTCGGCGGCGGCTTGTAGAGCGGGCGTCAGCAGAATAACGGGTTGTTCGCGCGGTTTGTGCGGACTCCGTAGTTTCAGAGCAGCAGCAGCAGCTTGGCGGTCTCGGCGGACTCAACAGTCTTGGAGGCAGTCCGCCCGGCTTGAAGTTTGCTTTTGCTTGTTTTCTTCTCAGTGTACTTGACGAAATCATGTCTCGTCATATATACCTTGCCTTGTAAAGTTGATAGTAGATTAATGCAAGATCTCTGTTTGCTCTTCATTTTCTCTGATACGTAGCTCAGTTTATGATTGTAGTGTTCTTGCGCTTATTTCTCGTTTCCGCTTGATCAAGTGATCAGCTTGATAGTTTTGGAAGCGTTTACTTCATACCAGAACTACCTGTTGATTGACTTATGAAATTTTAACATGGTATCAGAGGGAACAGTGGCTTGAGCATGGAGCTGTGATCAACCTCAGATTGCGCTCGGCGCTTCTGGAAGCTTTGTGATCAGTGGTGATATGCAATGGAAGGAGCCTACGGAAGAGGTCTTGACATTGAGCTTCTTACAGCGACTAACTTCAAGAAGTGGAAGTCCTGTATAAAGAGCTATCTCTTGGGTAAGGAGTTATGGGAGGTCGTCGGTGGTGACGACAAGCAAGAGGTTACTGCTGCTACTGGTATTGCTGAGGAGGTGAGAGTTTGGATAAGAACTAATGCTAAGACAGAGTTTGATCTCAAACGTGCTGTCTCACATGAGCTCTTTGATCACATCTTAGGATGTGAGTCTGCTGCAGAGATTTGGACAATCATTGATGGGTTGTTCAACAGGAAAAATGTGGCTAGGCTGCAGTTCCTGGAGAATGACTTGGCTAAGGCAACTCAAATTGATCTTTCCGTTTCTAAGTTCTTTCTGAAGATGAAGAATCTGTGCGCTGAAATATTAGCATTGGATCCTGATGAGCCCATCTCTGAAGCAAAGTTGAAGAGGCACATAGTCTGTGGGTTGCGGAAGGAATACGTGGCCTTTGTGACTTCCGTGGAAGGGTGAGCAACTCAACCTTCTCTGCTAGAGCTGGAAAACTTGCTAGCGTCACAGGAGAGCTTGGCCAGGCAGATGGCCGGTATGACTATCTCTAAAGGAGGTAGTGAAGCTCTGATCACTGAGAAGAAGAAGAAGAGATGAAAGAAGAAGAATAACTCTGCTGCTGAAAAAGGGCTTTCAACCTCTTATCAGCAAGAAAGGAGCTCTGCACCTAAGAAGAATTGGAAGAAAGAGTTGAAATGTTATAGATGTAATCAGGCAGATCACTTCAACCGCGACTGCAAGTTCAAGTTGCAACCTGGGCAAATTGCAATCAAGGAGGGAGCTTGTTCCATTTCTGAGGAAGCAGGGTGGGGAGGAGATTTCTTGACAAGCACGTGTGTTTGTGCTCTTGCCACCGTTGACTACCAAGATGACTGGATAGTCGACTCGGGGTGTGGTCATCACCTCACTGGAAACGACTCGAAGTTCTCAATTCTGCAACCGTTCACAGGTAACGAAGCAATTATTACAGCTGATGATTCTATTCATTCTGTAGAGAAGGAGGGCGTTGTTTCTTTGGAGAGTGCTCAGGGTCCACTTACTCTAAGGAGTGTGTATTACATACCGGCATGAAGAAGAACCTTTTCTCGGTGACCAATGCAGTCGACGCGGGTTTTCATGTTCTGTTTGGCCCAATAGAAATTAGGTTTCTCCGCAACGTATCAGCGGTTAAGGCTGATGTTGCTCATGTAGGGAGAAGAGTAAGAGACTTGTTTATTTTATCAACAAGCTCTTATGTTGATCGGATGATGGCCAATGATAGCGCGACTATCTGGCATGAGAGACTAGGGCACGTGGGGATGGACAAGCTCAAGGTTATGTCAATGAGCAGCCTGGTGAGAGGCTTGTCGAAGATGTCCTCCTACGGAGATGGCCACGTTTGCGCAGGATGTCAGTACGGTAAGGCTCATTACCTTCCATTTGATAAGTCTCAAACGAGGAACAAAGCACCATTGGAATGTATTCATGGTGACTTGATGGGGCCAACAACAACCGCTAGTCTTGGAGGCAGCAGATATATACTTGTGTTGATTGATGATTACTCAAGATACACTTGGGTGTATTTCATGAAGGAGAAGTCGGCAGCTTTCCAAATGTTTATGGAGTTCAAGGAGCTGGTGGAGGGCCGGCTTGGCTTGCGGATCAAGAAGTTCAAATCAGACAACGGTGGTGAGTTTGTCTCATCTGAGTTCTCTAGTTACTGCAGGAAGCACAGGATCCAGAGGAAGCTTACTTGTGCTCATACTCCATAATAAAATGGAGTAGCGGAGAGGAAGATCCGTCACTTGACGGAAACTTGCAAATGTTGGCTTCATGCAAAGGGCATTCTCAGATCCTTCTGGCCAGAAGGAATGACCTGCGCAACATATGTCATCAATCAGATGTCTCCAAGTCCGATCAGCATGAAGTCTCTGACAGAAATGATGTTCAAGGAGAAGCCGAGTGTGGAATACCTTCGGGTGTTCGGATCAACCTGCTATGTTCATATTCCGGATGCTCAGAGGACCAAACTTGATGCAAAGGCAAGGAAGCTTGTCTTTGTGGGCTATGATGAGCGGAAGAAGGGGTGGAAGTGCATGTATCCTGGGATAAGGAAGTTCTTTGTTTCAAAAGACGTTGTCTTTGATGAGCTGACGTCATATGGAGGTGGCACTGTTGAACTGCAGGAGAGCAGGGTTGATGAAGGGCAGGAAGAAGCTGTTGAAGATCTTTAGGTGGAGCTCTCTGTGTCACCAGGAACTCTAGGTGTTTCAAACTCTGGGGCTGAAGCTTCTGGTTCGGGAAGCAGGGGGAGCGATGCTCCAAGTGTGCCCGGAAACAGAGTTGGTGTTGAAGAAGCAGCGGAGGTGGTGAGCAAGTAGCAACCTCTTCGGAGATCAAAGAGGTTCATTAAGCCACCAGCTTGGTATTGCGAAGGAAACACGGTGAGCTTCGTTACTTGTTTCTTCGCAGGCCCCTTAGATGAGCGGGAGCCTTCAAAATTTGAAGATGTCACTGGAGTAAAGGAGTGGGTTGATGTCATGGATGAGGAGATGGCTGCCCTCAGGAAAAATGAATTTTGGGACTTGGTTCCCAAGGTGGATGGCGTTACTTTTGTTACTTGCAAGTGGGTCTACAAGCTAAAAAAGAAAGCGGATGAAAGCATCGAGCGATACAAGGCTCGGCTTGTAGCTCGGGGGTTTTCCCAACAGTACGACGAAGACTATGAGGAGACGTTTAGTCCGGTGGCGAAGATGACTTCAGTACGAGTGGTGATCTCTTTGGCGGCTTGCAAGGGTTGGAAGATGTGGCAGCTGGACGTAAAGAACGCTTTTCTTTACGGGGAGATTGACAAGGACATCTTCATGGATCAGCCGCTCGGGTACATATCTGAAGAACATCCGACTACGTCTGCAAGCTTCGGAAAGCGCTTTATGGGTTGAAGCAGGTTCCTCAAGCCTGGTATGAGAAGATTGCAGAATACCTACAGTTCTGCGGGTATCTGGCTTCAAACTCAGATTTGAGCCTCTTCGTCAAGAAGAATGGGGAGCTTCTAGTCCTGGTGCTGTTGTACGTGGATGACATGATCATCACGGGGAACTCCAAGGAAGAAGTAGCTAGGCTCAGGGCAGAGCTAGCTATCAAGTTCGAGATGAAGGATCTGGGTGAACTCCACCATTTCCTTGGACTTGAGGTGGAGAGGAAGGAGAGCGGCATACTTGTGTCCCAGAAGGGCTATGCGGAACGGATCGTTCAGCGATTCGGCATGCAGGAGGGGAAGAGTAGCTCTACTCCATTTGATTCTGGCATCAAACTTCGGCGGGATGAGGGGAGGATTCTTCGGTATCCTTTGGTGTTTCGGGCTCTAGTTGGGAGTTTGATTTACCTGACGATTACAAGGTCAGACATCGCTTATGCGGTTGGCCGAGTAAGTCGGTATATGGCGGAGCCCAGGAAGCCCCATCTGATAACAGCTAGGAATATCTTGAAGTACGTGAAGGTCACTTCTGACATGGGTCTCCTGTATAGGAGAGGCACGGAGTTTGTTCTTCAAGGGTACTCGGATGCTGATTACGGGGGAGATTCAGATAACCGGAAGTCAACATCCGGTTACGTCTTCACTTGTGGATCAGGGAGTATTTCTTGGTGCAGCAAGAAGCAAGACTCGGTGTCCGTCTTTACTACGAAAGCGGAATACAAGGCCTCGGCCTTGGCAGCTCGGGAAGCCATCTGGCTCAGGAGATTAGTAGAGAACGTCTATGAAGAAATGTGGGGTCCTACTCTGTTGAGCGGTGACAATGAGAGTGCCCGGAAACTGGTGAATAATCCAGTTTGTCACGCTCGGACCAAGCACATCGAGATTGAGCACCACTTCATACGGGAGAAGGTGTTGGAGGGATCTTTGATGGTGCAACATGTGCAGAGTGAGGATAATGTTGCGAACATTTTCACAAAGCTGTTGCCGAAGGTGCCATTTACTCGGTTGAGAGGATTGCTGGTTTTGATCACCACTTCTCACTTCAAGGGGAGTGTTGAAAATTATAAAGTGAAAGTGTGTGATGGAGCAGACCGTGCGGTCTGGGCGGTCTGAGCCCGCGGCCTGGGCGGACTGGTGTTGCGGCCTGCATGGTCAGTGGCCAGGGTAGTCTTGGTAGCTTGGGTGTCTAGTGAAGCGGCCTGAGCGGTCCGTCTATGGCGGTCTGTCTATGGCGGTCTGGTGGCGGTGCTCAGCTCGGCCTGCGGTTCTGCAGATCTTATTCTTGAAGTAACCGGGCAGATTGGAGATTATATCCGTGGAGATGTGGAAGACTTGGTTAGAGTCCGCGGAGTCCGCTATTGCGGACTGGTTTTGGAGATCGGCTTTGGTCCTTGCCGAGTTCTCCGGTGAGGCGGTGGGTGATAGCCGCGTTCATGGTGGCGGACTGTCCTTGAAGTTGGCGGTCTGGGTTTTCTATCCGCCGAGCTCGCGCCAGTTGTTTGGTGGTTTGCTGGACTTGGTCACACTGTGTGGCAAGTCCAGGGTATTCGCAGTGACCGCAGAGTCCGTTGTTGACCGGGCGATCTGTCTGTTGGTCGTGGACTTGTGTGGCGGGCTGTGATGGTGTTCTCGAGCTATGTGGACTGTCGTCATGTCCGCGTATGGCGTGCGGACTGATGCAGTATGGGCTGTGGCTGTGTCCGTGTGCTGTGCTTTGTGGCGGACTGATGCAGTGTTTACGGGTTGTGCGGGTTGTTGCCTTGTCCGCATGTAGCGTGCGGACTGACACAGTGAATGGGATGTTGTTGTGTCCGCGTGTTGCATGTGTGAGGACTGGCGCGGTGTCCGCCTGGTGGTGGACTGACCTTGACTTGGCGCCTGACAAGTTGTTTGGAGTTCGGCCAAGTCCTTGCGGACTCGGCGGACTGGGTTTTGCTAGCTGCGGGCTATGGTGGTGACTCTATTCACTAGGCCGGTGATCACACTCCTCACCCTGCCTATAAATAGACCCCCCCCCCCCCGGCACGTCTACAGTAACGGAGTGAACAGTAAGTTGAGCGCAGATCAATTGTTGCGGACTCGGTTTTCCAGGTCGCGCGGTTTGAGATTTAACTAATTGCTGGTTGCAGGTTGTGCGGCTAGCACTGTGAAGCCGGGCTTCTGGTTCTGATCAAGGTCAGGAAGCAGTGAAGCTTGCGGTTTACAATCAGCAGTTGCAGCAGGTCGCAGGTGGAGGCCAACCAGTTTCTCTCCTTCAATTGGTATAAGTTCAATAACCAGGTCGCCGGTCTAGGCGGACTTGGTTGTCTGTTCGTTCAGTTCTGCGGCGGCTTGTAGAGCGGGCGTCAGCAGAATAACGGGTTGTCCGTGCGGTTTGTGCGGACTCCGTAGTTTCAGAGTAGCAACAGCAGCTTGGCGGTCTCGGCGGTCTCGGCGGTCTTGGCGGACTCAGCGGTCTTGGAGGCAGTCCGCCCGGCTTGATGTTTGTTTTTGCTTGTTTTCTTCTCATTGTACTTGGCGAAATCATGTCTCGTCATGTATATCTTGCCTTGTAAAGTTGATAGTGGATTAATGCAAGATCTGTGTTTGTTCTTCATTGTCTCTGATGCATAGCTCAGTTTATGGTTGGAGTGTTCCTGCACCTAGTTCTCGTTTCCGTTTGATCGAGTGATCAGCTTGATAGTTTTGGAAGTGTTTACTTGATACCAGAACTACCAGTTGATTGACTTGTGAAATTTCAACATTCACTATTTTACAGTGAACTGGGCTTCCAAAGGGAAGAACATAGTTGACAAGGGGAGCACATCTAAGACGAGGGCTCCTACTCCATCAATCCTTACAAATGATACCGAGGATGAAGAAGAAGTTGAGTTCAATGAAGAAGAAGATTGTAGTGAAGAAGATGAAGCTTTAATTGATTCAGACGATGAGTAATTAATATATAATGATGACGAGGCCGAGGATTCACATTTTGATAATCTTTAGATACTTTAATTTTTAATTCACTACCTTTGAGGCTTTGACATCATTGTTATTGAAGAAGATGGAGTCTCTCTTTGTTCTGTCTGAGCATGTATTTTTATAGCAGTTTGAAACTGGATAGCTCAACTTGGGTATCCACTTACTCTTGCCAGCCTAGAATTGTTTTTGAGATCATATGACAGCTGTTAGGTCATGCTAGTACATGGTAGTGATATTCTTCCCTAAGCCTATACAGGATTACTAGAGTATCTATCTGGTGCAACTGTCATCAAATGGAATTATATATTGATATTTTGAGGAGGATCAGTACTTGTTAAAACTTGATAAACTAGCTCTTTGTTAACTACGAGTCACCAAAAGTGCCATTGAATTCTGTTTTGTGCTTCTGGAGACAAATGCTTAGAGTGAATACCATTCAAATCTATTCTGACAGGTTACGTTTTTCATTTTCATTGTGATTTATTATATCATCAATATTGTCTTCATCATACCCTCATCTTATAGGAAGGAGAAATATTCAGAATGATATCTACCTGTTCATTCTCCTTGAACTATATTGATACTGTTGTGTGCTTGCCTAAGTGTGTTCTTACATCATTGTATTTTTATTTGTAATTGCATTAGAAACAATGTTCATGTTTGGTTGATATATTTTCTCATTTATTCCCACAACAAACATAGGTGCATTTGCTGATGGAGCAGATATTACCACTTTCTTAGTACCAACCCGTAGAAGAGTTGAGAAACATGAATCAGGCAGCATTTTTCATTTCATAGAAAGAGAATATTAGGGATAGAAATATGCTATAAGAAAACCATCAAGTGAGCAGAAGCTTTGTCCACGGTAGTGAAAACACCTGAAGATTCAACTACATATTCTACACCAAAATTACCCCATAGAATTTCTGGTGGATCTCTAAATAAGAAAACAAAAAGGCTCATCAATAAATCATTCCATTACATCAACATAAATATAGTTTTTATCCTTATTCCAACTAGTTTGGGTAGGTTTATGAATTACCATTTTTCAATTGACTGATTTTCAGTGAATTTGGTGTCCAATTGACTGATTTTCAGAGAATTGAGCGTCCAATTGACTGATTTTTAGTGAATTGGGCGTCCAATTGACTGATTTTCAGTGAATTGGGCGCCCAATTCACTTATTTTCAGTGAATTGGGCGGCCAATTCACTTATTTTTCAGTGAATTCACTTATTTTATTTTATTTTTCATTTTTGCGCCTCACATGCCTCGGGCGCGCTAACGGCTTGCGCCAACGCTCCTGGACCCTTTTGCGCATCGATGCACCTTGCTTCTTTAATAACATAGAATAGTGTGAAAAATTTCATTTCTCCGAAAATCATGCTCCATAGTCTCGCTAGGGGAAATCAAGCTAAAGTGAAAGCACAAACTAAGTGTTCTGCTTGCTTCCTTCGACCTCAATAACGTTATCAACCTCTGGATGGGCCTCAACCTGGGAGTCACTAACAAAGACTCCATACTTAGATTCATTCCAGTTGGTGGAATCAATAATTGCGACGAAATGACGTCGCGAGCACTCAGAAGATTTGTGCCCAGGCCCCATACACTTGAAGCACCAGAATAGTCAAGTGTTGGGCTTGGATCTCATAGGTTCCTTACCTCGGTAAGGGCCAGTGTGGGGATTCGGGGTCCCAGCGGTGACGTGAGGAGGGGGATCAGAAATACTAGATGTGGGTGCAGTGGGGGTGGTACTCGAAGTAGTTTCATCATTAAACTTAGGTCTGAAAGTGTGAACAGTTAAATAAATCCTCTGAGAATTCTCTAGAGTGGGGTGAATAGAGATTTTAAAATTGATCTTAATTAATCTACTATATTTTTGTTATCTCAGAATTTGAACACACAGATTACTGACCAAAAATTAATACAGTAAAAGTAAACACGACACAACAAAAGTAAACATAGAAAATAACAAACACAGATGGTACCAAAGTTATAGTGGTTTCTCAAAATCTGGATACATCCACTTTTTTATCATCTTGGTAGGAATACACTATCTCAGTGCCTGAGTCTTTTGATAAGAAGACTCTTACAACCAACAACTAAAATCTGGATACATCCACTCTTTGAACCATAAGTAACTGAGTCTTTTGGTAAAAAAACTCTTAGAATCACAACTTGAATCCTTTGAATAGAGATTCTTAAAACTCTTTACTCAAACAGTACAAGTAAAGTAAGAAGGAGATTGAGAAAGGTGGTGAAGAAAAGTCTTCTGGATGAGTCCTCTTAGAAAAAAAATCTGAGGACTGTTTGGCACTACGTGTATTAGATCCTTCAATGTGACCCCTCGTTAAAAGAAAATTTTGCAGAAGTTATTAGCCTTGAATCCAATGATCTTCTCTGATTATTCTTTTTTAGTGTTTGTTAAAGCACTAGCAGAGACGATTGAATAAGAAGAAGATAAAGATCAAAAACAGTAGTCGGCTCTCTCTATATTTTTGTTCTTGTTTTTTGATTCTCGTCAATTGTTTTTCATTTTCTTCTTTGATTATATCATCTACATTGTTTTAAATGTCCTTCGACACGTCCGACATGTCATCCGACATGTCATTTTTAAGACAAAATGATATGTTTTTCCTAAAAAAATAGATTATGTTCTTTTATAAAATATAAGCCGACATGTCCGATTTTTTCCGATATATCAGCCGACATGACTTTTAAATATATCGTCTGCTATTTTATTTTATGTTATATTATCATACTAGCAGTATACGTTTAACTCGTCTATATATATATATGTATATATATATATATTATATGTTTAAATCGATTAGATTTTTTAATGTTTTACTCTTACAATCAATTTTGTATAATTATTTCATACTTTTTTAAGTTCATATTATAAAAGGATGAAAATATTTAATACATTTATTAGTTGATTGATTGCATATTTTTAATATAAATTTATAAGTCAATCAAGAATTTCAACTTATAGTCAATCAAGGATTTTAACTTTTAAATCTTTTTTTATTTTTAGTAAACTTATTGTTATCAAAATAAAATAATTGTATACTATTAAATATATTTTACAATTTATTATTTTGTATTTGTTAATAATATTTTGTCCTTAATATATTTAATTTTTTCGTAATATAAATGACTCATTTTTTATCTATTTGTTATATTATTTTTTTCATTTTTATAACATATAACTATAGTTAATATACATAAAAATAAAATTTAATTTATAAGACATAGATATCCGATATTTTAAAATATCTCTGACGTGTCTCCGACTTCCGATATCCAACATTTAAAAACTTAATCTGATATGTCATCGACATCCGATATTTAAAACATTGATCATCTCTCAATAATTTTGAGTTGTATCTTTCATAGAATAATATCTTTAGATGGAATGATGATATCTTCTTCCAAAATTGCTTCAATAAATCTCGGCATCTTTTTCAAAACCTTTCTATGAATTCTTCTCTGAATCTGATTAAGAATTATTTCCTTTAAGTCTTCTTCCAACGGCTAAAATTATTTGAATTAATTCCATAAAGTCTCCCTTAGATTAAGTCTGGATGAAGCCTCTGAAATTTTGATTCTGAGTTGTAATCGACGCTACATCGACTCCATGTAAGAGTTGCTTTGACATCTTACTTCAGAACAAAACAACACTGTTATCGAAGTTGGGTCGAGATCACATCGACGCATGAGTCGATTTCTGGCTTGAAGTAGCATCGACTTAGTATCTGCAGTTGCTTCTAGTTCGAGTCTTAGTAACGTCGACATCAAGTTTATGTTGTGTCGACTCTAGTCGACTCATATTGGCTCTTCTTGACTTTCTTCTGTGATTCAGTATGCCTAGCTCATGCTTTTAACTCTACAAACTTCCTAGGACATCTACGAGCATATTTCCCCCACTATACAACATGAGTAATAATCCTAGGATGTAAAACCACTTGAAATATAATTTGTTAAGTTAAATTATAAGGATTTTGTTGGAACCTATGATCCGCCTCTTTTTGGTCTGACAATATCAAAATCCCGAGTTGTATTTGATCATACTTGTGTTGGGTATAGTGTGCAGGTTTCCGGGTACAAAAAGACCAAGAAAATCAACTTCTGTCACGCTCTAGCACTACCGCACCACGCTAGCGTGGGATTACTTCTGGACAAGCTCTTTGACACTTACGTGTAGCGCTAGATCTGCCACCCGCGTTAGCAGGGATTTATTTCTGGACAAGTTCTCTGGCATCTACCATGTGGCGCTAGATCTACTGCTCCGCGCTAGCTCAAAACCGCTGAGAAAACTCAACGAACCGCTAAGAAAAAGTTAACGTCGGGCGCTAGCATCTAACCACGCTGCGACATCATAAAAGTGGAAAAATATTCTATTTTGATATTTTTTCCAAATCTGCTGGACAGCTGTCACCATCGCGCGAATCGACCTACCGCTGGCGGTAACGTATTTTTTTAAGACCTATAAAAGCGCACGTTTCTTTTCCCAGAGAAGATACGGAACAGAATATTTCATTCTATGGTTCGGCCGTCATCTGGAGGAGGACGAACTTTCATCTCCGTCGAAGGAAAAGCACAATTTCTTCCTCCCGCTAGTGATTGAAGAACTCCGGCGAACAAAATCTTCAACAACCATTCGCGACTGATCGACTGCAACGAGAACGATTTTCAAGAGCATCGATCGCGCAGCGTTCTCGGTGGAGTTCTACGTTTGAGGGAGAAATTAACTCTTAAACTCTATATTTTTCTTTTGTATTTTTCTTTGTTTTTATCTGATCTTGGTATAAGGGAAATCGACCTGGGAGGTCGTCGGATTCCTGGGAGAAATCTGAAGGAAATCGTCTTGGGAGGATGTCTAGATCTGGGAGATCTAGTAGGGCTCTAAGACCCTTTCGGGGAGGAAGATGAAGATTCAGTTTGTTGATCTTCTTGGAAAGAAGAGCGAGAGTCAACCGGTCCTGGGAGGGTCAGTATAGAAACCAAAATAAATTTGTATTCATTGCCTCCGATCTACGGCGTCACAGAGATCCAGTTTTGTTATTGTAAACAACTGTTCTTATTTTGAATAAAATTACATTTTGTCTATTTCATTTCAGAATCGTGGTTGTATGTTACTAGAAGTTTGAGTGTTGTGCGGGAAATCAGAAAACGAAGTTTTACAAGAGAATCAATCTCTGAGACTTGTTGTCGCGCGGTAGTGGTCTACCACCCCGCGATAGCGTCTAGAACTTGTTTTCTTGGAGAAATTCGTTTTAATTTTGAGCTATCTTTGAAAACTTTATTCACCCCCCCCCCCCCTTAAGGTTGGACATCTATCAGAAGCAAGTTACTTCAAAAAGGATTAAAATCCTGAAGTACGATGACCAACGTGAATCGTGCTTTTTTTTAGGGTCATGGTGTGAGTAGATCTCCACTGTTTATGGAGAATGACTACAACTACTGGAGAACTTGAATGAGGATATTCCTAATGACATATAGCATGGACGTATGAGATATGGTTAAAACAAAATACAATGTACCCACCATCACTGTAGGTGATCAAGTTCTGGAAAAACCACGTGATAAGTGGGATGACGCTGATAAACTGAGATGCACTAATAATGCTAAAACCATGAACTCTTTATTTTGTGTGCTAGATAAAACTGAATCTAATATATTCTGTAAATGTGAAACCGCTTATGATATTTGGCGCTAACTCAAACTAACACATGAAGGTTCTTTGCGGGTGAGAATCAAAGCTATTTCGACTGGAGTTTGAGTATGAACAATTTCGGATGAAGATTGACAAGAAGGTGGATAACATGTACACTCGCTTCACTAAGATCATCAACGGCTCCAGATCTCTTGGAAATACCTTTTTCAAATGGGACTTAATTAGGAAGATCATGCGATCTTTTCCTCCACGATTCAACCCTAAATTGACGGCTATTACTGAATCTCATGACTGGAGAAAGAGAGCCTCATTGGAAATATGAATAGCCACAAGCTCGAACTGAAAATACAAGTCGAGGAGTATCCCAGGGAGCAGAAGAAAAAGGCACTTGCACTGAGAGCGACAAACGAAAAGAAGAAAGCGGAAGAGTTTGATGATGAAGATGAAAAGAGCCTTGATGTACGAGAATTTAGAAGATTCGTGAAGAATCCCAAAAAGCAAGGAAAGTTCAAGAGATTTCTGAAGAAAGGTGCTAAAGAGAAGAAGAGATGGACCAAACCATCAAAGGGGTCTGAGAGTGATGAAGAAAAACATACTCCTGAGTGTTTTCACTGTCACAAGTCTGGGCACATGAATAGAGACTGTCCAAAGTTACAAAAGGAAGAAAAAGAGAGGCAAGCCAGAGACAAAGGAAAGAGAAAAGTGTTCAAAGCGTCAACATGGGACGATGTTGGTTCTGACAAGTCAAGCACTTCCGACTCAAGCAGTGAAGACGAGGCGAATCTATGCCTCATGGGGAAACATCGCAGGAACTCCGACAATGAATCCAGTGTTCATAGCAACATTGAGGTAACTCCTCCCACTTACGAAGAACTCATTGAATTATATGAAACATTATGTGATAAATTAGATGATGTGAGTAATAAAAATAGAGTTTTGAAATCTGATAATAAACAAATGAAAAAAGAGTTGAAATGTTTGAATAATGAATTAATTAAATGTGCAAAAGAGAAGGTTGAGTGTCAAGAGTGTTCTCACTCCTTGAGCACAATAAAAGAATTAGAAGAGAACCTCTCTAAGACTTACTCCAAAATTGAAACTCTTACCAAAGAGAGGAAAGACTTGGATAGGAAGCTTCAAACTTCTCTAGGCCATATTGAAAATGGCAAGAAACAATTCGCAAACCGGTGTGCGATGCTCGTCACGGAAAACACCGCGTTAAAGGCTATGATCCATGACTTAAACCCTGTCATCCAAAAGTTTAGAATAGGCCAAAAATATCTTAATATGTTGATGGGTTTTCAGTGTCAGGGATCTGGAAAATTAGGGCTGGGATATAAACACTGTGAGCTACCGCCCGACGGTATCCCTACTGCCGGCGATAGCTCGTCTTTAGCGAACCCGGCTAAAAAACTTATGAATAATAAAGCTAATCATAATAAATCTGGAAGCTTATATCCATCTTCCAGCAGGAGCCCCAGTACAACGCAAAAGGCGATATCCACTGCCTATGTGAAGTGTATCAAATGTAATAAGTTTGGTCAAACTTCTGGCTCTTGCTTGAAGAGAGGAGAAAATAAAATTACTTAAATCTGGATGTCGAAGTCGACTACCTATACTCTGGGTGGAACAACTTGGGTAACCAGATCTTTACCCTCATCCTCTTTCTAGGTATGTTGGCAGGCTAAGGACGGGGAAAACGTGTGGTACTTGGACTCTGTATGTTTCAAACACATGACGGGTGATGAAGGCAAGTTCCTTAGCCTGAAGAAGAAGAAAGGAGTCATGGTGACCTTTGGGGACAATAGTAAAGGACACATTCTTGGCATCGACACTATAGGTAATAATGTATTCTCCATTTCAGTTTATTAAAGTGTTAAAGCACAATCTTATTTCAATTAGTCAACTTTGTGATAAGGGCTTGAATGTGCTATTTGAAACTGCTGCTAATACACGCAAGATCATAGATGTTAAATCGAACTCTATATTGCTAACTGCGCATAGAAATCATAATGTCTATACAGTTAGGTTCGAGGATATATCTTCTTATGATTTGAAATGCTTAGTTACTACAAATGAAGAATTAGAACTTTGGCATAGAAAACTCGGTAATTTCGGGGGTAAACTAATAGTCAAACTATCGAAACAAAAACTAATCCATGGACTTCCAAAGCTAAGCGGTAGTTTGACTTCATTATGTGGTCCTTGTCAAAAGGAAAAATTTATAAAAACTTCTTTTAAAAACAAAAATGATATTTCCACGTCTAAACCACTAAAACTAATTCACATAGATCTATTTGGTGCTCTTAACACTTGTAGTCTAGGTGGAAAATGATATACTTTTGTGATAATCGACGACTACTCACGGTGACAAATTTGAGAACAAAAATTTTACTAATTTTCGTAACTTGGGAATTAGGCATGAATTTTCAGCCCTACGCACTCCACAATAAAACGACGTAGTAGAAAGAAAGAACTGAACGCTTCAAGAATTACCACACACGATGTGTTATGCTACTGCTAGGGTTCTAAAGCGAAAAGGAAACTAGGAATGAAAAAGACGGCTAGGGTTTTGGAGAAGAAGGAAATACCTGATTATGAAGTTGCTTCCTTCAAAAAGAGGGGGAAAAGGGTATTTATGGAGCCCCTCATCCCTAGGGCCGGCCGGCCACCATTGAGGTCTGAACCGGTGTGGTTCAGCCCTCCTCCTTGTTATTGATTAATTGCGGGCTGAACCGGATTGTTCAGCCTGGTCTTTGTCCGGTGCTCCTTTAGGTCTTCTGGCGTACTTGAATCCTCGGAACCGCAGATCATCCGGGGGCATAACATTCCGCTCCCCATCAAGAGGCAGCTTGTCCTCAAGCTGGAAGTCGGGAAATAATTCCCGGAACTCCAAGAAGTCCACCCACGTGTTGTGGGCCTCTGACAGATCCCGCCATTTGACCAGAATCTCTGAACGGTACTCCGTGTCATGTTTCTTCCATCTGGACAACAAGATATACTCAGGGCTGGGGCGTAGCTCACCCGACGTAGTAGCCTCGGGAGAGAGGGAAGCACCATGGCTGTCGCCCCCAGCTTCTTCTTCAGTAGTGACACATGAAAGGTGGGATGAATGCAGGATCCCTCAGGGAGGGCAAGTGTGTATGCGACCGGCCCCACCCGACGAGTGATGCGAAACGGGCCATAGAACCGAGGGGCTAGCTTCTGATTGGAGCGGCGAGCAAACTGAAAGTTGTCGGTAGGGCTGGAGACGAAGAAAGACCTCGTCCCCAACCTGAAAAGTCCGCTCCGTCCGGTGCTTATCCGCCTGTAACTTCATCCGGTCCTGTGCAACCCGGAGATTGTCCCGCAAGAGAGCCAAGGTCTGGTCCCGGTCTCGTAAAGCTCGACCCACTGCCGGAAGAGCTGTGCTGCCCGGTTCATATGACCGCAGAGTGGGTGGTGATCGCCTGTAGACAACCTCGAACGGAGTGATCCTGCTGGTCGTGTGATACGAGGTATTGTAGCAGTACTCCGCCCAGTGTAACCATCGAGTCCACGAGTGGGGCTCATCCATGACGAAGCAGCGAAGGTACGTCTCGACCCCTCTGTTGAGAACCCTTGTATGGCCATCTGTCTGCGGGTGGTTTGTCGTGCTCATGCGTAACCTGGTGCCCTGCAGCCGGAAAAGTTCCCGCCAGAACCTGTTGATGAAGGTCTGATCGCAATCAGAGATGATCGAGCTCGGAAGACCATGTAGGCACACTACCTCCCGGGCAAAAAGATCGGCAACTGTCTCTGCGGTATAAGGGTGGCTGAGAGCGAGGAAATGGCCGTATTTGGACAGCTTGTCCACTATGACCAAGATCACGGACTTGCCCTGAGATCGGGGCAAGCCCTCAATAAAATCCATCGAGACCGTCTCCCATATCTGCTGAGGAATCTCCAAGGGCGTGAGCAGCCCTGCTGGTGAGGTCGTCTCGTACTTCTGCCGCTGGCACATATCGCACTGCTGCACAAAACGCTGCGCGTCCCTGCGTAACCCCCTCCAAAATACATTGGCCCGAAGCTGCTGTAATGTGCGAAGCACCCCGGCATGGCCTCCGGTCGGGGACGAGTGGAACTCCTGTAACATGACCTCCTTCCAAGTAAACAAAGCGGGAATGACCACCCTCCCGTGGTAATACAAATGTCCTCCAATCAGCTGGTATCCTGGAGGGGTGGGCTGGCCCTGAGACAAGGCCTCTACAATAGGTTGCAGCTCTGGGTCCGCGGCTATCTCCCTCTGAATGTCATCCAAGGACTCGATCAACGGTACCGACAGGTGGAAGATAGTGCTCTCCGGCAGGCGGGATAG
Source organism: Platanthera guangdongensis (assembly GCA_039583875.1). NCBI lineage: Eukaryota > Viridiplantae > Streptophyta > Magnoliopsida > Asparagales > Orchidaceae > Platanthera > Platanthera guangdongensis. Next base: position 236,087,279 of record CM077150.1, read on the forward strand.
GGTATCAGCCACCAAATTCTCCTTGCCCTGCTTGTACACGATCTCATAGTCATACCCCAGCAGCTTGGTAAACCACTTCTGCTGGAGAGGAGATGCCAACCTCTGATCCAAGAAGTGTTTCAGGCTCTGGTGATCGGTGCGAACTTTAAAATGGTGGCCCAGCAGGTATGGGCGTCACATAGTCACGGCGTGTAGAATCGCTAGCATCTCCTTCTCGTACGTGGAGAGGCCCAAGGTCTGCGGTGCCAAGGCCTTGCTGAAGTAGGCCAACGGCCGCCCCTCCTGCATCAAAACCGCCCCAATTCCCACTCCTGAGGCATCTGCCTCCACTACGAACTCCTTGGTGAAATCCGGTAGTGCGAGCACCGGCGTGGTCGTCATAGCCTCCTTGAGAGCAGCGAAGGCCCGCTCCGCATCTTCATGCCAGGTAAAGGACTCCTTGTGGAGGAGCTGGGTAAGCGGACGGGCCAGCTTACCATAGTCCTTCACGAACCGCCTATAGTATCCAGTGAGGCCCAGGAAACCTCATAGTGCCCGCACGTTAGTCGGTCGCGGCCACTCCACCATGCTCTCTATCTTCTTTGGGTCCGCCCTGACCCCCTGAGCCGAAACCAAATGGCCCAGGTACTCCACCTCGGGCTGCCCAAAATCTCCTTGAATTCCTCCATGATTCCACCCCGGATTCCTTCCCGGTCCCATATTGGCCGGACCATATCCCCCGTTACGAGCGTTCGCTGGTTGGGTGGAAATATCCCCGTTGCGCCCCCGAGAGTGACCGCATTTGCCCCGGTTGGGCGAAACACCCCAAATCCTTGATGTTGTGGCCTCCATGTTTGTCCTGGGTGCTGTCCGAGACCCCCTCCTTGCCGCAGCAGTCCGCCGTGAGCCGGCAGCGGCTGTTCGAGCCCCCAAGTTGAAGCCGATCCTCCGCCGGGCCCCTAGGGACCTCCTGCGACTTCCGCCGCCCGACTGGAACCATTCCGGAGCGGTTCCGGCATCCAGGAGGGAGCAGACCCTCCGCCGAACCCCCCGCTACCCAGTCCGCCGCCCTCTGGGTGTCCGCCCGGCATCCCGCTGGCCCGGGATGGGACCGTAGGCCCGCGTGCGGCCTCCGGCGGGTTTCCCGCGCCGGATCTGGAGCCAGACGCGCCGGTCGGCCCGCCTCCTTGACTCCCGCACCCCGTGCTCCCTCCGTTAGGGATATTTGTCGCCTCCGTGTCGGATCTCGCGCCGTTTACGGCCTTACCTTTCAGATTTTGCAAGAGGAGGGATTTCAACTTCTCCATCTTCTCATCGAGGCGTTCCTCCAAATGTTGTTGCGAGTTCTTCATGCTTGCTTCGATTGCCGCCACGGAATCTGTCAACGCAACGTAGTTCTCCTCGATGGCGGCCAAGCGCGCCGTCTCTGCCTCCGTACGCGTCACCATGGTCGCAGGAAGGATGCTCTGATACCAAATGTTATGCTACTGCTAGGGTTCTAAAGAGAAAAGGAAACTAGGAATGAAAAAGATGGCTAGGGTTTTGGAGAAGAAGGAAATACCTGATTATGAAGTTGCTTCCTTCAAAAAGAGGGGGAAAAGGGTATTTATGGAGCCCCTCATCCCTAGGGCCGGCCGGCCCCCATTGAGGGCTGAACCGGTGTGGTTCAGCCCTCCTCCTTGTTATTGATTAATTGCGGGCTGAACCGGATGGTTCAGCCTGGTCTTTGTCCGGTGCTCCTTTAGGTCTTCTGGCGTACTTGAATCCTCGGAACCGCAGATCGTCCTGGGGCATAACACGATGCTTGCTGAGTTTGGCTTGGCTCAATATTTTTGGATTGAAGCGGTCAACACAGCATGTTATGTGATGAACCGGATCATGCTTCGCCCTATTCTTAAGCGCACCCCTTGAGTTATATTATGATAGAAAGTCGTTTGTCTTACTTTAGAGTCTTTGGCTGCCGTTGTTTCATTCTTAAAACCAAGGATAACTTAGGGAAATTCAATGATAAATCTGACCTCATCATTTTAGGATATTCCTCCACGAGTCGTGTCTGTAAGGTCTAAAATAAAAGAACATTGGTGGTAGAAAAATCTATTCATGTTCACTTTAATGAAATTGCCCCTAAAGAAAACCCAAAATCGCATGTAGTTGATGATGACATCGTATCTCTAGAATTTGAGATTGAGAAGAAAGATATCATAGTAGTAAGAGATGACTTAGGTAATATGGAAGAATATAAGCCTCCAAGTGAATTAAAATTTTCAAAGAACCATCCTAGAGAACTAGTAATTGGAGAGCCTTCACATGTGATTAGAACTCGCACAAAAGTGCAAGGATCATTTTTAAACCTATGTTTTATTTCTAAAATTGAACCTAAGAATATTTCTGAAGAACTAAATGACGAATCATAATTTCTAGCCATGACCGAAGAACTTAATCAATTCGAGAGAAATAGAGTGTGGACTATAGGTGTGAAGTAGATTTTTAAAAATAAACTTGATGGTGAGTATAGGATAACAAGAAATAAGGCTAGGTTGGTTGCTTAGGGATATTCTCAGACTGAAGGGGTGGATTTTGAGGAGTCTTTTGCACCTGTTGCTCGTCTTGAGTCCATTAGGATATTCTTAGCATTTGCTAGTTTTAAAAAAATAAAATTATATCAAATGAACGTCAAGAGTGCATTTTTAAATGATTATATTAAAGAAAAAGTGTATATAGAGCAACCACCTAGATTTAAAAGTAGCAATCACCCAAATCACGTATATAAACTCATAAAAGACTTGTATGGATTAAAGTAAGCTCCTCGTGTATGGTACGATAGGCTAACTGTTTTTCTTATTAAGCATGGTTTTAGAATGGGGAGTGAGGATACAACTTTACTTGTAAAACATAGTAATTTAATGATCATGCAAATATATGTCGATGATATAATCTTTGGTGCCACTAACGAAAAACTATGTGAAGAAATAATAAAAGCGATGCAAAGTGAATTTAAAATGAGTGTGGTGGGAGAGTTGACATACTTCTTAGGTTTTCAAATTTCTCAACGAGACGATGATATATTTATTTGTCAATTCAAATATGTAAAAGATATGATTAAAAAAATCGGTCTTGAGAATTTGAAACAATTGAAATCTCCTATGAGCGCAACACTAAAACTTGGAAAGGATGAAAGTGGCATCGGTGGATCAAACTTTATATTAAGGCATGATCGGCTCCTTATTATATTTTAGTGCATCTAGACCCAACATCATGTTTGCAGTGTGCCTTTGTGCTAGATATCAAGCAAATCCTAAAAATCTCATCTAAAAGTCATTAAACATATCTTTAGGTATCTCATAGGGTCACAAAATCTTGGTTTTTGGTATCACACAACACAAATTTCACGCTTCATGGCTATTTCTAGGGGTGAGCATGAAAAACCGCAAACCGCAAAAACCGCCAGCACCGTAAAAACCACACCGATTTTTAAACTGCACCGCGTAGTTTAGGTGCAGTGCGATTTTATACTTTTACAAACCGAGCGCGGTTCGGTGCGGTGCGGTTTTTAGATTTTGAAAACCGCAAAAACCGCACCGAATATTTTGTGTATTTAATTTTTTATAATTATGTGACGTCACATTTAAGTATATTAAGTAAGAGTTGATATATTTATATGATATATTACCGACAGAGTTATTATAATTAGGTGAGATATTTTGCTGAATCATCTCTTCCAGACACACTATAGTGGAATAAAGACTTAAAACTATAAGGAAAACATAATGTACGCATTAGTGGGAAAATTTCAAGATATGTCACAATGGCACAAATGATTCATATAGCCGACCACACTATAGTGGGATAAAGGTTTGAGTGTTGTTGTATCTCTTCCACACACAGACAACTTGTATATCAGTTAGAACAGTCTTTTTAATAATCCAAATTAAAACAAAATATTGCATAAGAAGTGTTGATATATAAGAATGAATGAATCTTCTGAAACAAAGTTTAGCGTGAAAATATTTATTTATAAAACATGATATTCACAAAATATTATATAGTTCATAAGTTGGTATGACATCTCCAAAAATAAAGACAAATAACTGCATCAAATATTATGAAAATGAAATCACCTGTTGTAAAAAATGATGTAATTTAATAAAATAAAGAGAGAAAAACAGGAAAACATAAAAGAACTCATAAATTATCAAGCAACATTCATAGTTCTAATGCTTACCTGTAGTGTATGTAAAATACATGTTAAAAACCGCACCGAAACCGCAACCGCACCGCAAAAAACCGCACTGAACAGAAACCGCACCGCATAATTTCGGTGCGCTGCGGTTTTGTTCGGGTAAAAACCGAGCCCTTACGGTGCGGTTGCGGTTTGGGGCAAAACCGCACCAAACTGCACCGTGCACACCCTTAGCTATTTCGATTCAGATTATGCCGGGTGTCACTTGATCGCAAAAGCACAAGTGGCACGTGTCACTTCTACACTAGTTTCATGGTCGAATAGAAAACAGAATTCTATTGACCACTCCACGGCCGGGGCCGAATACATTGTCCAAGGAAGCTGTTGCGCACAAGTACTTTGGATGTCACAAACGTTAGAAGACTTTACTCTCTCTTTCAAGAACATTGAACTTAAGTGCGACAACAAAGTGGCATAGACTTAACGAACAATCTGATACACCACTCTCGGTCAAAACGCATAGACGTTCGTCATCACTTTATTCGTGATTACATTAAGAAAGAAAACGTGAAAGTGAGTTTCATTGGCACTGACGATCAGCTTGCGGATATATTCACAAAATCCCTTCCTGATGCTCGTTTTTTCTTTACTTCAACTAGAATTGGGAGTTTTGGATCTCACTGGTTTCTGAAATTTTTCTTTTGTGTTTTATTTTTTTGTTTTTCATTTTTTTGGTTTTTGTCCTTCTGTTTGGTGTGCAATTTTCTTTTCAATATGTTTTATAATCAAAAATCAAATAAAAATTTGAAAAACCCCCAAAACCCCAAAACATGTTTTTTATTTATTTCATTCTGATTTGTTTTTATCTTACATTTAAAAAAACTAAAAATATATAAAAATCCAAAATATCAAAAAAACTGGCACGATCATTCTTAGAACATGCATGACTAGAACCTAAAACATAGAGATTACGTCCAATGTTTAATTTCTAGAATATGTTAATCTATGTTCAACATTATTTGTTTTGTCATGTTGTGTTTAATCTATTAGTACTTAGCTATTGAGTGCGACTGTACAGTTTAGTGTATGTTGAATATGCCTTTGGATATGTGTGAGGATTTATGTAGCGTAATGATATTTCACTGTTCACACATTCCTAGAAAATGCACTTTTGTAGAAATTCAAAACTTACATGTTATAACTTGTGATATTGTATCTAACACGCTAGTCATGTTTTTTGTATAAAGTTTAGAACTTTGGGCCAACATTTTAGTGAAAAAGTCTTCTGTATGCAAGTTAAAGTGTATCTATCTATGTGAGTAAATTTCGATTGATTCGGGGACCTTGAACTCAAAAAAAATGATATAAAAATTGACAGTAAAAAATGATGAATGAAAACAAAATGTGAAAATATATACATACTATCAAATCATGTGTCAAGGATACCCCCCAAACACTACACATTCCTCCTGATAAGTCTTCATGAGCATTGTGAGGATGAACACATTGGTATAAAGAATCGTTTTGATCTCATGCAAAGACTACAAATTGAGTTAGTGCCCCTTGTTCTAGTCTTGGTAAGAAGTAGATGGAAACGTGACGTGAGTTTTCACTTCATTTCCCTTGTATTAGAATATGGAATTATCGAGATAAAACATGTATTTATGATTATTTTTACTTGATGTTTTTCTTTGTGTTGATACACGTACACCTATCATTATTCTATCTAACTCTTTCATGCATAAGAATTGAACTTAAACTGCATTATCTGTCTATAACACATATGTTCTAGTACACGGTTTCTATTCATGACGCTTACAATGTTGTATTGTATTAGCTCTATAAATCGCCTAACATTGTATTCCAAATCGTGTGTATTTAGATTCACGTGTATTGTTCAATTTTCATATGCTCTGCAAAAAATTTTCAAGTCAGCTATTATTCTTGTGTTGGGTAGGTCTATATTCATGATGTTCCGCACATATATTTGCCCTAGGTGCTCACGAGACATGGTCGTTACTCCCTGGCCCTTTCAATAATATCAAAAGGGGCAGAATTTGAGTGTCCTATATTAAGTCACCTCAGGGAAGATCTTGTGTAGGGTGAGCACACTTGTAGGGGGAGCGGTATTGATTAATTCAACCTATTAAATTTCATGTTTACTGATAGAATTACATTATACCTTGTTATTACTATTTATATCTCATGAACGAGATTTGATATTATCAAAATGGGGAGTTTGTTGGAACATATGCTCCGCATCTCTTTGATTTGACAATATCAAAATCCTGAGTTTTATTTTATCATACTTGTGTTGGGTAGTGTATAGGTTTTTGGGTACAAAAAGACCAAGAAAATCAACTTTTGTCACCTACCTTCGCGTGCTAGCATTACCACACCGCGTTACCATGGGATTATTTCTGGACAAGCTCTCTAGCACCAACCGCGTAGCACTAGGTCTACCACCCGCGTTAGCATGGATTTATTTCTGGACAAGCTCTCTGGTACCTACCGCGTGGCGCTAAATCTACTGCTCCGCGCTAGCTCAAAACCACTGAGAAAACTCAACGAACCGCTGAGAAAAAGTTACCGCCGGACGCTAGCATCTTACCGCGCCGCGGTATCATAAAAGTGGAAAAATATTTTATTTTTGATATTTTTCCAAATCTACTGGACAGTTGTCACCATCGCACGGATTGACCTACCGTCGGGCGCTAGCCCTACCTCCGAATGTATCGTATTTTTTCAAGACATATAAAAGAGTGCGTTTCTTTTCATGAAGAAGACACAGAGGAGAATATTTCATTCTAGGGTTCGGCCGCCATCTAGAGGAGGACGAACTTTCATCTCCGTCGAATGAAAAGCACTATTTTTTCCTCCTGCTCGTGATCGAAGAACTCTGGCGAATGAAATCTTCAACGACCATTCGCGGCTGATCGACTGCAGCGAGAACGATTTTCAACAGAATCGATCGCGCAACCATTCCTCGAAGAATTTCTACGTTTGAGGGAGAAATAACTCTTAAACTCTAAATTTTCTTTTATATTTTTTTGTGTTTATCTGATTTTGGTGCAAGGGAAATCGACCTGGGAGACCGTCGGATTCCTGGGAGGAGTCTGAAGGAAATCGTCCTGGGAGGACGTCTAGTCTGGGAGATCTAGTGGGGCTCTAAGACCCTTCCTGGGAGGAAGGTGAAGAGTCGGCTCGTCGATATTCTTGGAAAAAAGAGTGAGAGTCAACCAGTCCAGAGAGGGTCGGTATAGAAACCAAACAAATTTGTATTCATCGCCTCCAATCTCCGACGTCACAGAGATCCAGTTTTGCTATTGTAAACAATTGTTCTTATTTTGAATAAAATTATATTTTGTCTATTTCATTTCAGAATCGCTGTTAGAAATGTGAGTGTTGTGTGGAAATCAGAAAATGAAGTTTTATAAGAGAATCAATCTTTGTGACCTATCGCCGCGCTGTAGTGGTCTACCACCCCGCGGTAGCGTCCAGAACTTGTTTTCTTTGAGAACTTCGCTTTAATTTTGAGCTATCTTTGATAACCTTTTTCACTCCACCCCTCCCCCTCTAAGGTTGGTCATCATATCCAACAGATTTTTCCTAACAAGGTCCATCAGTAGGCCTCTGGCCCGATGTTCTCTTCTAGAGGGTCTTCACTCGATATGCCCGGCTGGAGACCTCTCCCTGGTCCCGGAAATCATGAAAATTTAAATGGTCAAGTATCGTATATTGTATCCCGTTAAGATAACGTACCACGACCATGTGGTCTTCCTCCCTCAGATCTAAGCGTGACTGGAGTGAAAGAAATTTGTTTGTGTACTCGTTAATGATTTGCTTTTCCAGTCGTAGATTGTGATACCTATGATATAAGGCCTGCATGAAATCGGTGGGGGCATACCTGCTCTTGAGTTGAACTTTGAACTCAATCCAAGTAGTGATAGGTAGTTATCTCATAGTGTAACGCATCCGCTCGACCTATCCCTGCCATGTAAGTGTGGGGCCCTTCAACTTCAAGGTAGCATACTCCACCTACTAGTGGGCAGGTGGGCGCTTCCAGCTGAGGAATTGCTCTAATCAGTCACACCAATCTAAACATATATCAGACTCAAGTGTGCCCTCAAAATCTCCAACGTCTAATTTAATACTAGGATCCTACCTAGGTGGATTCCTATTCTCATGATTCACTGCTCAGAGTTCTTGTTGTGGAGGAGTAGGTTGTTGTGTGAGAAGACCACCTAAGTAAAATTGGGCTTCTAGGTTATTGACAGAAGTGTCCATCCCTAGCATGACTTGGTTTGTATCTCTCGTGAATACGGTAGGTGTGGTGACAACAGTCAAGAGCTCTTCCATATGCCTACCCATGTCATCAAAACTCCCTTCTAGATGTTTGACTCTCGCCTCATGAATTAAATTTGAAAACTTAAAATTTTTAAATTCCGGAAGCGTACGACGCTCGGCTATCCCACAATAGTAGTGAGATATCCCAGCATCCACGCCAAAATGATGTAGACTAAAGTGAGGGATGTAGATTTTTAAACAATAATTTCTGCGATTTCTATGAATAAGTGCAGAACAAAGAAGCTCCACGGATTATTCTAAAACAAACTAAGTGATCTAGGCGTTGCAAACAGACATAAGGCTACCACTCAAACATAACATGATATGAATCAAATTCCACAGGCAGAAACATCAGTTGGATGACATTCACGTGTTTGAAATTGACGATAATCAGAAGATAAAATTAATTCAGGCAAGCTCTAATATTTAATTAATTATGGTAGGTTGAGCACAAAAATGACCTAAGTTTTGAGAGCGAGAAAAGTATACCATAGAGTATAGGCAGCGCCGGCTTGCCTTCTAGCAGGAGACCGAGTAAGGCGTAGTTCTCGAATGGGCTTGAAACTCAAAAGGAGATTTTGTCTGGGATCGGGTAGGTTATAACATTCCTACAGGGAGGTCTCGGCCAGGAAGGTCGCAGCCGAGTTCCAGGGAGACAGGAGGGGGTGATTGCAGGCGGTGTGGTGGAGATTCATGGCTGGAAGAAATGATTGGAAGGGTTCCGACAGCAGTTCCAAGGATAGGAGGCAGAGTCCCATGGACAGAGAACGGCTCCGGCGGCAATGACAAGGGCTGGGGAGATGGAATCGCGCTGCTGGAGTTTCAGGAGAGGTCGTTGGTACCCAAGAGGGGCTCCGGCGTCGGCAGCGCTGATTGGCAAAGGAGGGGATGGAGACGTCGAGCAAACGGGAGGGCGTTACCGGCAAGAACGAAACCGAAACTTGATTGGCAATGCTGGACGGAACTGAACAAAGATAATACAAGTCTCGTTCGATTCTTTTCACAGCTGCCCTAAGAGGTAGGGGATGGAATGCTTTTATAGCACGAGATTAGGGAAAATTTTTAGGTCAGGAGAAGGGATCATTCCATGGTCAGGACATAAATACTTTTTTCATTGGTGGGGCCCCCAACCATTTCGAAATTTTGCCCCTTTCCCGAGCTTCTCCTTCTGCAGCTCTCGCGGAAGAATTGGCGGAAACCTAGCCTTTCCCGATCTCCTCCTTCCGCAGCTCTCGGCGGAAGAATTGGCGGAAACCTAGTCTTTCCCGCGCTCCTCCTTCATCGTTCCTTCTCCGTTCAACGACTTAGGTCTTCTCCGTCATTTTGATGCTTCCTCCGCCGAAAATCTCGCGGTTTCTTGTTGTGGAATCATCCCATTCGGTGCTGTGGAATCTCTGTCATTCCGATGCTTCCTCCGACAGAAATTAGAACTGGCGTCGTCATCCGCTCCACTACCTGAAATCCCTGAAAAGGTATCATGTCCGCCGCTTACTCTGAATGTTTGCAGTTGCAGTTGTTTTTATTTCAATGTTTGCAGTCCCAATGTGTATTTGTAGTTGCAGTTGTTTTTATTTCAATGTTTGCTTGCAATCGCAATTTCTAGTTGTAGTTGTTGTTGATTTAAGGATTTAGGGTTCAATGTTTGTTCTCAGTCCATTTTTGTACTCGTAGTTGGAGTATTTTTTATTTTTGATGTTTCTTTGCAGTCGCTTTTTACCCGTAGTTGCATTTGTTTTTACGTTCAATGCTTATTTGCAATCGCATTTTGTATTCTTAGTTGTAGTTGTATTTAGTGAACCTTCTGATTTTTCAGTTCCAGCATGCCCGAGAGCAAATACCTTAAGTTGCAGATGCGCACCTAACACCTTCACAGTAAATATCATACCTCTCTTGAATAGATTGTCAGAAGAATCTATAGAAGCCCTTAGGGATGCCCGTCTCCTTCCCCTGTTTCGAATGCCAACTATTCCACAAAACATACCAATGTTGTATATTCTTCTGAGGTTATACAACAGGGAGAAGGAAGCCTTCCAGCTTGGGAATTATCTTCTCAAAATAACTGTTAACGAAGTGACACTTATATTGGGTCTCCCAAATGCGGGTCTTCGCTTTACGTTTTCAAGATCACTCGTTGTGGACAAGACCCACAACAATTTAACTGAAGAGATTCATAGAGCTGTTGATGAGGAGGGGTCTCCTATGGTGGAGGGTAGAAGATAATGCATGCTGGTGAAATATTTATTAGCTATGTTTTTTTCCGTTGAAGAGTTTGAAGGTTACTTCTTGTATTAACAAGATAACATGTCTTCCTGAATTCGTGAAGTATAACTGGCATCTTGCCATCCATGAGTTCCTCCATTTACAGTTTGATCATCTAAGCCGTGTAAAGATTATTCGAAACGCTGGTAGCAATATTGGTTGCTTGGAGGGATGCACTACCATATTACTGGTATGTGTTGGTCTAACTAGCAATGTTTTTTTGTATTATGTTTATTCATTTTTGCTCTAACCTTTTTATACTTGAAGGTGTGGATGTACGAACACAGCAAGCTCCAGCCTGCGTTGGTCGACCTAGCTCGCACTAGAGTTTGTCGCTGGTCTTCTACCCTTAAGTACAGTGTCAAGTTTTGCATGAAAGTACAGGAGAATTTTCTCATCAAGAATTATGTACGTTCTAAAAATCATAACCTTATTTATCAAATAATCTTCTACTTATCATCATCATTGTATTTTACTGTTATTTGTAGGTCAAAATGAAGTTTATGAATGTACTTGATGAGGAGAAGGTCCTACTGGGTGCAGAAGATGATGACTCGGATTTTAAAACACCTTCACCGAGGAAAGATAAAATAAGAAGGGTACAGTTTCAGAAATGTGTTGAAGACCCAACAAAATGAATTGATGGACTCCTCAGAAATAAAAGCACCACCAACAAATACATTCTGCAAGTGATTGTTGACGGCGATAAATGGTGCACAATCCAAGTTATATTTATTTAATCTGTATGTTGTGTCAAAGATAACTACGTCACCATAGCAGTCATAATCGATTTTGCTTTGTCCGTCCATCAAGAAAAAACTTGTCAATCTATTTAACTCATTAGTACGAACATCATACAAGAATATGTTGTCCTCCAACTGTTTTTCTTGTAAAATCTTCAGCAAACTAAGTGAATCACCGCTTTCAATTAGCGCTTTTTTTCCCGCTGCACAAAGTTGTAGGCATCAGATTTTGAAAAGCCAACATTCTCGAACCCACCGACTTCATTAGACAAAAGGTTTTACGTGTGAACTGTTTTAACTCCCGCGTCCGTCAGATTCTTAATAAGACTACCCTGCATTTTTGAAATGCTGCGGGCGGATCTCAATAGATGGTGCCCGTTCTTCATCGCTAACGGGTAATTGTGTTTCTCTACAAACTTTGTAACTGTCCAATTCCTACCCTCTGTATCAGTGGTAAAATAAATGAATGCGAGACAACCGATGCGTGTTTCTAATTTGCGATATTTTTTTGGTGAGGGTTTCACCTTCTTCAATCCAGCTTTGGCACAGCTATATGCCCGACATTTTATAATCATTGTGTGTATCCAGTAGCTCAAATGTCTTTTTGAACACTGAAACTCATACTATGAGCATATTCACAATACATAGCATACACTTTGTCTTCTGAATGCACAATTGGAAAACAACCTGCTGTTTGTTGACCTGAAAAAAAGTATAAGGGTTTAGTTCATTCCTAATAAATGCAGTTGAAAAGATAATGCAACAATTGAACAGCAAATAAAGATAATGCAACAATTGATTTTCTCGATTTCACATAATAAATGCAGTTGAAAAGTTAAATGTAAAAACTCAAGCAAATGTCCAGCAACTGTCCAGCAAATCGGTTCAAATTTGAATGCAGCACTGCAAAAGCAAAACCAAGGTTACATTGACCTTTTCATCACCAACATTTTTGGAAGATGTCTGGGCACTTGTTCCTCCATTAGCCGTCATTTCTTCCACCTATCAGAAAAAAGGCCATGAAAAACAATCTTATAGATCTAAAGTTAAAGAGAGGGATTTACTGATATAGATACTAACCTTCAAAAAAAACACCTCAGACTTAAGCATTCAAGAGCTAGGTTTCCGTCATTTCTTCCGCCGAGAGCTGAGGAAGAAGACGTACGGCTATGAACGATGAAGGAAGGAATGGCTCATCATCTTCAACATCAAGAAACGGCTAGGTTTCCGGCAGTGGAATGGAGGAGAAGATCGAAGGCACTTAATCCTGGCTAGGTTGCCGCCAATTGTTCCGCCGAGAGCTGAGGAAGGAGGAGCTCGGGATGGGGCAAAATTTTGAAATGGGTGTGGGCCCCACCAGTGAAATGAGTATTTATTTCCTGATGGTGGCAGGGTCCCTTCTCCGGACCCAAAAAAATGTGAAGGGGAATTTAGGTTTTAATAAGGGCAGATTTTAAAGGGTTGTTTTAGAGTGGGCTTTTAGCTATTAATAATGACATATATTCATAATGACAAATTGAAGAAAATGTGAAGGGGAATTTCAAAGGCGGGGCCGACAGTAGGCAATGGGAAAATCTATTTTAAAATAGTTAAATTTTTGAGCTCTCCTTAATTACCATATCTTGTAAATTAACAGACATTTGCATTCAGGGTCTCGTTGGTCCGTCACGCCAACAAGCCAAACAAACATGTGCAAATAATAGCCGCAATACAAAATAACATTGAGGCGCCGATAACATGTGTGATACAACACATAGCAGACCAGAAAATGCGCAAGCATGCGATACACAAATAAAAGACAAAAAGTAGAATAATAAAGAAAAAAGATGTGACTTGGGTTGCATCACCCCTTTTCTTACTCGTAGACCATGTAACATCGCATCCCTATCTTGCACTCTTGTAACCCGGGCAGCTTGTATTCTTCTAGAAACTGCCCGTTCGGGTAGCCCCCACTAGTATAAATAGGGGTGAGCAGTACCCTGAGGGGCATCCATTCTGATCTGAATCAGTCCTAAACTATAAAAAACTCACCGCGATCTTGGATTTGGAGCTTCATGACATCGCAAGCTTTCTAGCTAGAGCAGGCATTCCATTAGTAACCTTTGGCATTAAATTAATAATATTGTCCGCAACAAATGGCATTCGCCGCTGCAGGCAAATCTGGTGTAGTGATGCGGAGCAGAGACGAGCACGAGCTTTGTGCCCATTCGGGGCTGATTTGGCGACTTATCATATATGGCGTGCCCGGATCGACGATCGGACCCCGCGGTTGCGTCTGGCACGTCGTCGCGAGTCAAAAACATATATTAGCTTTTTTTTAGTTTATTTTCATGTTTTTAGTGTCTGATCCAACATGTCAATCATAGCCGTTGATGGTGAAGCTCTAGGTTGTTCTCTTCTTATAAATATTGGCCTAAGAGGCCGAACCAAGTCATTGTAGATTTTGGAGACATTGAATCCTGGAATCACGCGATGCCTCCTCGGTGCTGACGCCGTGGAACCCCAGTTGACGACTCCTAGGCCTCCAAACTCCTCTCCAAGGTAATCCCTACCCCCACCTTTATTTTTCACGCCTCAAACCTTCGTTTCACCCGCTGCAGCCCGTCATTCCAGCCCCTGAAAAACAGCCGACCCGCTGCCCCTTTTCCAACGCCCAACCCGCCTCCTCCTGTCAAACCCGCCGCATCTCCACCGCCGCTACAGGGCCGCCGCCACCTCTTGTCCCCTCCCCACTGCTGGCCGACCAGCCCTCACCTTTCCCCACCGCCGCCACCTCCTTAAATTGTCGCCGGCCTCCACCGCCCCTCCTCCCCAATCCGCCAACTCCCTTTCGTAGATCCACCGTTCTAACACCCCTAAAATCCTAGATCCGTCCAGATCTAGGGTTATAGCCGCTGATCCGTTATTTCCACCGCTCATACTTTCCATTTTTGCTCGGATCCGACTCTAAATAGAGGATCTACTCCTTCTCGGCCCGGATCTACTTATAAGTGGCCGGATCCACCGTTTTATTGCCCGTTTTCACACTTTACCGCCGAGGACAGTCATTGTCATCGTCTTCACGCCGTCGGCTCCATCTCTGATCGCCGATCTACACATCCGGCCCTCCAAATATTCAATGTCTTGGTTCAGCCCTCTACTTTGTGAGTTCGCTTGTGGTATTTGTTTATGTGATTTGACATTTATCATTGGTGAATTAATATACATCGTTTTGATTCTTGCTAGTATAGATTTGTTTCGATACACTATTAACTTGCATGAGGAATTATTCACCGCGCGCTTGTCCTTGGCCCTCCGAGCGGAGGAAAGTCATTCCAATTGCCTAAATAAATAATTATTTTTCTATTCAAATATCTGTGTGATGCTAAAACTTACATTGCTTAAATTATTTGTCAAATACCGGTCATTGCATTACGTGTAGAGTTGGATTAGCGTGTCACCCTGGCACGATCACCTAGTGTTGTAAGTTTTGTGCACCACTAGTCTACCCCTACATCATTTTGGTATCAGAGGGCAAGGTTAGGTCATTTGCATGTTTTGTAGTGGTAGGTCATATAGAGTCTTTAGGTTCATACATGACTAATTATTGTCGTCATTCCTCTCCTCACTTTGGGGATTCTGAGTCCGCTTATATCCAATCTCATAGAGCGACTTCAGAGAAATCCTCACGTTATCATGATGATTATTATCATCTGCGGCACACCACTTCTCGAGATCGTGTCGACCCACCGACACAACCTCACTATGCCAGAGACGATCAGTATGATGATTCTCGTTGTTCATATCCTTGCACGCGAGTGGATCGTGTTGATCCAGCGACTCGACTCGATTACATTAGGGATGACTATTATGAGGATCGTCACTTTGAGAGAGATCTTGAGAGTCAGTTTTGTACAGTTTCTTCTTCCTTTGACAGCTCATCGAGTCCCGAGTCTTTCAGTTATTGGCTCGTGGATATTGAGTATTATCTTGATCATTTTGAGTTATTCGGTGAGCGTCGCGTTAAGTTTGCGAAACTTAGACTTTTAGATCATGCAAGAGCATATTAGGCTAGCGTTGAGAGGACCGCGAGTGAGACCGTCTTCGTCGCATCACTAGTTGGATGGACATGAAGCGTACAATTGTGTTAGAGGTACCTACCTTTATCATATCGAAGTCGCTTGCTCGACCAATTATTTTACCTTCAACAAGAATCCATGTCTGTCACTGAGTATAGGGATTACTTTGATGTGTTGGTAGTGATGAGCAATATCCAAGAGAGTCAGCCATGACCACTTGCAGATTCCGGTCTGGGCTTCGATCTGACATTCGTACTAAGGTGGTTTATCATAGCTCGAAGTCCCTCAAGCAGACGTATCAGCTTGCCATTCATTACGAACAATCTTTGAGATCCGCCAGAGTTGTCGGTTGGACCCTCACCTTGACCTCCGCAGTACGAGTCATTCTCATACTGAGGTCACCACGGTGCCTACCACTGTCCTACCACCCACGACGGAAGTGATACCTGATACAGATTGCTCTCACCCTAGCGAGATGCTTAGCCACGTGAGTGACATATCTCTTGTTTTTGACCTTTCATTATCATCTCTGGCCTTGCCCCAGAGAAAGGACCTTGAGTGGAGCATGACATATGTAGGGCCTGTCTTGAGTCCACTTAAGTATACTCATATTGTGAGGACCTACCTTATGACGCCTCACACTCTGGATGAGTTTTGGGACATGCCACCCGCTGAGCCACCGATGAGTTCTTTCTTGTCTGGACGCTCACCATATTTTAGAGTCACGACTTCTAGTCGGTGTACACGATTTTCACTCAGATGGTTGTCTCCTTCATGATGACTTTTCTTACACACCTCTTGGGACCCCCCTGATGTGCTACGTTCCCCGAGAAACATTTGACTTTTTACAAGCCCGTATTTGAGTATAGTTGTCTCTCATGGTCATCTGAGCAATCGTCACACGGGATGAGTTTGTCTACACTCTACCGAAAGAACCTCCTGATAGGCCACCCCATTTTAGAGATATCTCAGGCATTATTAGATTTTCCTGTAAGAAGTTTATCGTGTCAGTCATGTTGTCTTTGCATCATTTGCATTACCTACATGAGTCTGCTGAGTATTTTACACGACATTTGCATGAGTTGCATGAGTCGGTTCGCCGACGAATAATAATAAGCAATGAAAATTATAAAGCTCATGCGGATAAGCAAAGGGGAGAACGAATATTTAATGAAGGCAAAAAGATAATGGTATGAATCCGCCCAGAGAGGCTCCCTTTGGGGCCTGCCAAGAAGTTAAGCGCTAGGCGAATGAGTATGTACTCTGTTATTAGCCGTATTGGGACAAATGCCTACCGGCTCGATACCCGGCTAGTATGGGAATTCACCCGGTATTTAATGTTGAGGATCTGACTCCATGCTACAAGCCTCATGAGTATGTGGACCCGAGCAGTGGAGATTTCCAACCGCCCACACGTCCACTACCATCGCCTTGCCACCCCCCATAACCGACATATGTCTGATGGCCACCACTACTCACTTATTTCTGACACCACCCACTTGGGGACTCGCCTTCTTTGGTTCTAGCAATGGCGCCGTCGATCACACCGGGATCCACCACTCGTGAGTTGAGCGTTGAGAGCTTCATGGAGACCAAACTCCACAAGTGCATTCCCACTACAGACGTTGGTGACTCTTGGTTACTTGCAGCAGAGCTTGATCGATTCGCCCCTGTACTTCGACTTCAGCACGACCGTTTCCATTCACCGGACATGACAGCTTTTCAGTCAGGGGGAGTTGATTGGCGAGGACACTTTCAGCGACGACACTTGGGCGACCTTTATGGACTTCGAGTTTTACCCGGCATGCAGCGAGAGAATTCTGATCCTTATTCACCGGGAGATAAATTTTTTCAAGCCGGGAGATTGATGCGGAGTAGAGACGAGCACGAGCTTTGGGCCGTTCGGGGCTGATTTGGCGACTTACCATATATGACATGCCCGGATCGACGATCGGACCCCGTGGTTGCGTCTGGCACGTCGCCTCGAGTCAAAAACATATATTAGTTTATTTTTTTTTGAGTTTATTTTCATGTTTTAAGTGCCCGATCCAACAGGCCAATCATAGACGTTGATGATAAAGCCCTAGGTTGTTCTCTTCCTATAAATATTGGTCTAAGAGGCTGAAGCAGGTCATTGTAGATTTTGGAGACATTGAATCCTGAAATCCCACGATCCACCACGGTGCCGACGTCGTGGAACCCTAGGTGACGACTCCTAGGCCTCCAAACTCCTCTCCAAGGTAATCCCTACCCCCACCTTCATATTCCACGCCTCAAACCTTTGTTTCACCCGCTGCAGCCCGGCATTCCAGCCCCCGGAAAACAGCCGGCCGGCTGCCCCTTTTCCGTCGCCCAACCCGCCTCCTCCCATCAAACCCGCCGCCTCTACAGGCCGCCGCCACCTCTTATCCCCTCCCCACTGCTGGCCGACCAGCCCTCACCTTTCCCCACTGTCGGCCACCTCCTTAAATTGTCGTCGGCCTCCACCGCCCCTCCTCCCCAATCCGCCAACTCCCCATTCGTTGATCCACCGTTCTAACACACCTAAAATCCTAGATCCGTCCAGATCTAGGGTTATAGCCGCCCGATCTGTTATTTCCACCGCTCATACTTACCATTTTTCCCGAATCCAACTCTAAATAGCGGATCTACTCCTCCCCGGCCCGGATCTACTTATAAGTGGTCAGATCCACCGTTTTATTGCCCGTTTTCACCCTTTACCGCTGAGGACAGACACCGTCATAGTCTTCACGCCGCCGGCTCCATCTCTGATCACCAATCTACACATCCGACCCTCCAAATCTTCAGTGTTTCGGTTCAGCCCTCTACTTTGTGAGTTCTCTTGTGATATTTGTTCATGTGATTTGACATTTATCATTGGTGAATTAATATACATCGCTTTGATTCTTGCTAGTAGAGATTTGTTTTGATACACTACTAACTTGCAGGAGGAATTATTCGCCGCGTGCTTGACCTTGGCCCTCCGAGCGGAGGAAAGTCATTCCAATTTCCTAAATAAATAATTGTTTTTCTATTCAAATATCTGTGTAGTGCTAAAACTTACATTTCTTAAATTATTTATCAAATACCGGTCATTGCATTACATGTAGAGTTGGATTAACGTGTCACCCTGGCACGATCACCTAGCGTTGAAGGTGTTGTGCACTACTAGCCTACCCCTACATCATGTAGCCATCCATGATAATCTTTTCCCCGCTCAATCGCGAAGTAAACGACCACTATGAACTTTCTCGTCCCTGGTGTAGTGTGGATTTTGTCGAGGATACTTTTTGCCTCAACAGTTATTGTGCGGGAAAGTAGATGTTAGATCCCAACTTTTACTTTATGTAGTTTGACAAGGTCGATAGCCTGTGAGAGACTTTGATTTAAATGCATGTACTTCTCGCTAAAGATTGGGGCAGATGAGAGACAAAATAATTAAGGAAACCATTAAATATGTATGTTGCATGATCTGTTAAAGTTTAGAATGTTATTTTGTATACAAGCACGAAATACTATTGCGTTAGCTTTGAACTAGCACAGTGGTTGTTGGAATTAGCTAATGGACCAAAGTGTATCCCGAGTCTGACTTAATAAAGGCATATTATGAAAAAACTTGATAGATCAGGTTATCGTCAACAAAATAATTAAGTAAATTATGAGAATGGACTTATCAAGGCATGCTCCATACCAACTCTTTGATGGCAGAGTCCCTCTAAGAATCACTCTCCTATGAGAGCCTAAGCCTAAAGAAAGATCCAAGATAATCAACTCTCATCCAAAGGGCTCCTCATATAAATGGAGACCCGCTGCAATACAAACTACAATAAAATACATAGAGAAGACGTCGTATCAACACTCCCTCCCAAAAATCGAACTTGTGCTCATGGACAAGGTCTGCAGGGGTCGTCAGCAAGCGTCAAAGGATCCAAGTCACAGAAGTCAGGATCTTTTTCTTCAGCTTCGAGCAATAAGCACAGTTCCTTGAGATGGCACATGTGAGTGGGCGTGTACGGTTGTTGTCGTGAAATCAAGGCCCCTTATGATGAAGCTCGACATGTTGCTGGTAAGATAAATGTTGGGGTGGACAGGGTGGTGGGGAGATCAGCGCTAAGGGGGGTGATTCAAGTGAGGGAGATACGTTACAAATTTGCGATGGTGGTCGAAATGAGGACGACTGGGCGATGTAGAGTTCCTCGGCGAGGCAATGATCTTGCTCCATGGTGCTAGAAAGAGTAATCAGGTTGCGGTCCTGGAGGTGGGGGTTGAAAATCCCCAAGAAAGTACCCCAGATAATGGTCTGTGGACAGTCCAAGGACATGTGTGGCTATCTCGATGAACTTGCCGATTATGTGGAAATCGTATCGGAATGCCGAACGGAATTGAGGAGCTTGTAGGCATTACCAGCCGGATGGGTGTCATAGTGCGGAGGAGTTTCTCCTTCAGTGTTGCCCATGAGAGGTCAGGGACATATTGTAGTGTTCAACGCCCATAATGGAGGTCGAAGAATTGTTCGGTGCAAGCGATCCAACTGAGGGGATCGATGTCGTTGAACACATGAATCTCGATTCGGCGGAAATGGAATGGGTTGATATCCACGGCGGGGTGGAGAAACTCGATGTACTCAGGGATGGGTCGAGGGGGTTAGGATGGTGGTGCCATAGGGTTTGGTGGGCGATTAACCATCGTGGACATGAGCTCTCGACGTAGTGGAGTGAGATCTTCATGCCGAGCTTCAAGCTGATCCAAGCGAGTGGAATCATAGGAGGCAGAAGCATACTCGACGACACAGAGGACTATTGAACGGGTCTGGCGCATGCCGGAGATTATAGTCGTTGAGATTTGAGTATTGAAGGCTTTTATTCTCATTGAAGCATTCTGGTAAGGGATCATTTTCGATAATATATATTTGCATATATATGCTTGCCTTCCTATTAAAAAAAATAAGAAGACGAAATATAGGAAAGCTATTGTGTTGAAGCCACATAGATCTCTCTCTCTCCAATCTCATTTTTCTTCTTCTTCCTTCTTCTCTGCAAGTTTCAAAAAAAAGAACAGTCGAAAAGATTATCTTCTCTAGATCAGAAGACTGGATACCTGAGGGCTTCATCTGATGCAATTCCTAAACAAATTCAAATCTTCTCTATTGAATCTATTCTCTAAGGAGGAATTAACTGGATGTTTAATCTCCGACGACACAAATCACAAAGTGTTTTTAAAGAAACAAGTCCTCAAAGTTTGTTGAAGATGGAAATAATTATGGAGACAGATTTCTTACATCAACTCTCTTTCTATATCAACATTCTGAAAGAGTTCTTAGAATCTCTCTTTCAAAAGATTCAGTGGTTTTTGATCCTCCTTATCAAAAGGATCTGAAAGCGGTTTTGATCCTCCTTTTCAAAAGGATTGTGATTTGTTTTTAGCCACCTTATCAAAAGTCTTTTGATTCTTAGCCACCTTATCAACAGGTTATTGGTTTGAAAGACCTTATCAAAATCTCTTGTGGTTCTCTTGGATCTGCTTATCAAAATATTCAGTTGTAATCAGTTCTAAGAGCCTCCTTATCAAAAATCTCAATAGTGTATAGTGGATAGCCTACCATGAGGGAGAAGAGAGAACGTACCCAAATTTGAGAAATCTCTATAAAATCTTTGTGCCGTCTGGATTACATAGTTCTTTATATTTTTGTATGTTTCTTTTTTATTACTCTATATATTTTGTTGCATATAAAGTAACAAACAAAATAATGTGTGTATGTGCGGTGATTGATTAAAAGTTGATAGAAATTTTAAATACACTATTCACCCCCTGGAGTTATTATTAGCATCCTGCCCAATTTTTCATAGCCTACCAACCTTGGGTACCTCTCTTTATTGACCGACTTTCCTGCCTTAGCACTGAGCTTGGACTTCTGAATGGGAGCAACTGCAGGCTTTCACCTCAGCATACCTGTCTCTTTCAGCAGATCTAACACATTTATGTTGAGATAGAACAATTGTAACGACCCTAGCCGATCCAACGTGACAAAGCCACGACTCCTCTCTAGGTGACGTTACCGGGTTGCAGCCCAAGCACCCCAACCCTCTCCAGCCCACAGGCGGGTTGTTGGTGGCCACAGCCTCCCTTTGAAGACCGAACTCGATAGTTAAGTTGGGTCGTACGGGGACTTCCCGGGAGGTCACCCATACCAGCACTACTCTAACTCAAGCACGCTTAATTATTAAGTTCCTTCACTTCTCATCACCAACTGAGCTGCAGCTCAATTGGTGATGAGAAGTGAAGGAACTTTATAGTTAAGCGTGCTCAGGCTATAGTAGTCCTGGGATGGGTGACCTCCTGGGAAGTCCCTGTAGGGGCGCTTAACTGGATCACTTCTCATCGAATGGAGGGTTGCAGCTTCCAACAACCCGTCTGTGGATGGAGAGGGGCTGCGGTGCATGGTCTGCAGACCTGTTGAGGCTTAACCCTTTCGAGCTGGATACTGGGGGTGTCGGCGACCGTCCTTTTGAGCCGTGTGCTGGGGAGGTCGTTACAACAATCTCCTCTGCATCGTGAGCTACCTCAATCCCGAGAAAATATCTTAGCTGCCCCAAGCCCTTTACCTCAAATTCCTTGCCCAATCTCGTCTTCAGCTAAACATTTCACTCTCATTCCTTCCCAAATTCCTGCCCCAAGTCCTTTACCTAATATGTTAATTCCACTTTCTCTGTCTAAAATTCTTTCAACAAATTTGCAAGGGGCGCATTCATCTGGTCTTTCTACTTAACATAATTTCTTGAACTCAATCCATTTGAGCTCACCACCAGTACGTGACCTTAACACCTTCTCATGTTTTCTTATTCGTCTTTCTACAGACATTTTAATTTGGAGAATATTTGATATTTCAATTTTTTTCTTCATGAAGTAGACTTACAACATCCTTCAGTACTTGTCAGGAAGGACACTGAGTACTTTGCACCACCAATGGATATAACCGAGCACGGTCCCCCAAATTTCAGCATGAATATACTCAAGAATTTGAATGCTCCACTTGGTAGATGTTATAAAAGAGACCGCTTTTTCCAAGTGATAGTTACCAAAGGAAATTTACAGTTCTTCACCATTGAACTCCATCTTTTTTCGCATCTCTTGTTTACTCGTATGAGTCGATCTTGTATGCCACAATCTGTGTTATTCTTAGCTATCATCAGAGATGTTACCACTTCACTCCCTGTTACCGGTTCACTTATTAAATAGTGCATCTTATCTTTTTTTCTTTTTTCATGAATGCCAAGGAATGGTTCTTCATTTCAGCACTCCCTCAGATATGTCAATTAAGTTGCTAAGGGTATCAATATGTTGCGGATTCACGTTGGGGCGTCACATACCAACATTGCACATGATCCCGCAAGAAATTGTTGAATTTTCTCCAGGTGGTCAACGAGATAGCCTGACGCCAAATTAATATTCTCAGAACTATCAAGATCACACCTTGATCATGCGGAATTTTCCTGGACCTTGGAGTTAGCAGGGGTTATCTCAACTTAATTCAGTCACAACCAAAAACACATGCAGCGACAAGAGTTTTTGTTGATTAACAACAATCTTCTTTACAAAGTGAGACATACATGACGAGACATGCTTCACCAAAAACAACACGGGGAAAGCAGAGGCAATTACAAAGACAAGTCAACACAAGCCGCGCGGACTCAAACACCAAGCCGTCGGTCTACTGCTGTGGAGTCCGCACAATCCGCCAGGTCGCCAGACCGCAACCCAAGCCGCGCGGACTGCCCCTTATTCCAATGCTAGGCTCTAGCCGCCGATCTGCAAGTCGCCTAACCGCGAGTTCGCCTAGCCGCCAGATCGCACAAGCTGCGATTCCGAACTGAACAGTCCGCCTGAAGCAGATGACTTATTGAACCCCAAACCAAGTTGCCAAAGAGAAAACCGTCAGGTCGCTGTCCGCGACCTGCTGTTTACCGCCTGTTGCTTAACCGCAGAGTCCGCACTGTCCCTGACCGCAATCAGAGCCAAGTCTTGCCTTTCCAGCGCTATCCGCACAACCTGCACAGCACAACCCGATCAACTCAATCAAACCGCGCGGACACAAAAGTCCAGTCCGCAGCAACTGTTGCGAGCTCACTTACTGTTCACTCATGCATGGAGGTTCCCCTATTCTGATGTGACATGAGTCCTATTTATAGGCTCGATGAGGAGTGAGGCCACCGCCCTAGCCGATAAGATTACCGCCACATCCCGCAGCAAGAACAAGTGTATCTGCAAGCCCGTGAATACACACACCAGTCCACCGCTACCTGTGCAGGATAGCCAGTCCGTCAATGCTTCTCCAAGGCCGGACAGCAACACTAGTCCACCTTGTCGCCAAAGGCCAAGCCAACGCCAAGGCTTCACCAAGGCCGGACACAACGCCAGCCCGTCTTGTCGCCAAAGACCAAGCCAACCCCAAGGCTTCACCAAGGCCGGACACAACGCCAGTCCGCCTTGTCGCAAGGCCAAGCCAAGACCGCCACAGCCGAACTCTGCAACAGCTGTCCGCCTATTCGCGGACACAGCTCCAGTCCGCTTATCCCGAGCCAACAGCCTCGCCACCAAGGTACCTGCCGGACTCAGCAGACACAAGCTCCAGTCCGCTCATACTGCGGATACCTCCAGTCTGCATATCCCGCAGACTGCCCCAGTCCGCAAATCTCGAGTCCACAACCAAGCCAGCAAGGCAGCTGTCGGACTCAGCGGACCCAGCTCCAGCCCGCACGTAGTTACGGACGCAACTCCAGTCCACATATCCCGAAACTCGCAACCAAGGCACACAACACTTCTGCCGAGCATGGCGGACTGAGAAGCAGTTCACGCTCCACTGCGCGATCTCCCCGGACTGAGCCAAACATGGACTTGGTTCAGAACCAACCAAGTCCACATCGCTGGCCACAAGGGCCAGTCCGCACTTACTGGAGAACATTGGATCCAGTCTGCCTGCCCCGGCGAACTCCAGTACCTGTCCGCGCTGACTCGCAATCTCCGCGGCTTCCACTTGCCGCTTCACCAGAGCAAGACCAAGGCTTCTGCCAAGTCGGTCTGCCGAGCTCCAGTCCTTCAGTCCGCTTCATGCCGGACTCAGCGGATAGAGTCGCTATCCTCCCGGTTACTTCTTGGGATCCAGTTGCTTGAAGAGCATAGGCCGGCTTGGCTAACCGCCACTGCTGTCCGCGTAGTCCGCACGAACAGACCGCCCAGGCCGCCACAGAACAAGCCGTCTGCACCAGCCCCGCCGACATGGCTGTCCACCAACCCTGTCCGCGTAGTCCGCGCGGATAGGTTGCCCAAGTCCTCCATTCACCCACTTTCACTTCACAATTTTTAACACTCTCCCTTGAAGTGAGAAGTGGTGAATAACTCCAGCAGCTCTCGTAACCTTGCACATTATCCCTCCGATAGCATCTACGAAGAGATGTCCAAGACATGGTGCTCGCCTCGCATTTCATGGACCAAGAGGGAGCCCTCCAGCATCTCCCAAAAGAATTCATGCTTCCCTCTGCCTTCTTCTTCAGCTTCAACCTCCACTCATGCATCACATGAGTATCACCAACAACCTTGGGCACAAGAGCCCAAGCCTCGTCAACTCTGAGAGTAGTTACCTCAGCCTTGGTGCCAACCACCTCCTTGATTCTAGTGGGGTCATCACAGCTAGAAGGTACTCGCTCGACCTGAGCGCTTGCAAGGAAACATGGGACCAAGCTCGCCGTGTTCCCTTCGCTATATCGAGCTGGGGGGTGACTGATCCTCTTCGACCACTGAAGAACCTGATCATGGCTAACCACCTCCGCTGCTCCTGAACCAGCTCCGTTCCCGGGCAATCCCGGAACAATGCCCCCCTTGCTTCCTGAACAAGACGCCACCTCACTGGAACCAGAAGCACTTGGAGCAACGCTCCCCTGCTACCTGAACCAGAAGTCTCCGCTCTCGAACAAGAACTACCTGTAACACCGCTCCCCCTGCTTCCCAAACTAGAAGCCTCCTCCTTCGAGCCAGAAGCACCTGGAGCCTCGCTCCCCCTGCTTCCTGACCCTGACTCCTTTGCCCCGCAGCTAGAACAACCTGGAGCTCCTGGTGACTCAGGCAGCTCCAACTGATCCTTAGCAGGAGCCTCCTTCAGCCCACCATCTGACCTGCTCATCTCTAGCTCCACATATGAGCTACCCCAATACGACGTCAGCTCATCGAAGACAACGTCTCTCGACACGATGAGCCTCTTCATCGCAGGATCCATATACCTCCATCTTCTCCTCTGCTCATCATACCCAACAAAGACTAGCTTCGTCTTGAGAGCATCCGAAGTGTATACATAGCAGGTAGATCCAAACAACCGTAGGTGCTTTACACTGGGCTTCACCTCGAACATCAGCTCATATGGAGTCTTCAAATTGATCGGACTAAGAGCCATCCGACTGATGACATGAGCAGCACAGGCCATCCCTTCCGCCCAAAAAGCCTTAGAAACACCTTTGCCCCGAAGCCAACACTTGCAGGTCTCCGTCAACCAATGAATCCTCCGAGCTGCAACACCAACTTGCTGCGAAGTATGTCCACAAGAAAGCTCCCTTCGGATCTCATGCTTTCTGCAAAAGTTCGAGAACTCGGTTGAGTCAAACTCACCACCGATGTCTGTCCTCAACTTCTTGATCTGCAGGTCAAGCTGGCCTTCCACAAGCTTCTTGAACTCCACAAACAATCCCATCATGTTCAACTTCGTCTTCATGAAGTATATCCAAGTATACCTTGAATAGTCATCAACCAATATCAGCATGTACCTACTGTCTCCAAGACTGGCGGTGACGGTCGGTCCAACCAGAGCACAATGGACAACCTCCAAAGGTGTTTTACATATGGACTGTGGCTTATCAACCATAAAGCGATAAGCTTCACTTTGCTGACATCCCTGACCATCGCCATAGGATGACAATCTAGGTAAGCCTCTCACGAGTCTTCTTACCGCCATTGCTTTCAGCTTGTCCATCCGAACATGCCCCAGTCTTTCATGCCAGATAGCTGCACTATCACTGACCTTCATCCGATCAGCACCTGAACTTGTTGAAGTCCCAACTAAGTTCTTCTCCTTACTCCCAACATGAGCTACGTTCGCCGAGAGCAAGACAACCTTGCACTCCTTCCTGAGATGACCATGTTGTTTGCATCTATAACACCTTGATCCTTCCTTACTCTTCCCATCACGGCTAGGAGAAACACTCATCTCTTGCTGATATGAAGTAGAAGGACCATCCTCTGCAGCAACCTTCACCTCCTTCCTGAACAACCCATCAAGTGAAGTCCAAACCTCCGCAGCTGACCGACATCCACTGATGTGGTCCAAGAGCTTCGATGAGATCACCTGCTTGAGAATAGACTCCGCTTTCGCATTTGTCTCCTTCCAAGCTCTCATCGCTTCAGCATTGCCAGCAGTAGCCTCTTGTCTTTCTGCTCCGCATACTACCTCACAAAGGTCCTCGCCAAGAAGAAAGCTCTCCATACAAGACTTCCACCTATCAAAGTTCATCTCTGTAAGAGTTCAATTCCAAGACCACTTGCATCTTCCACTGTCATGGTTCTACCACTGGTTCCCTCTTCACAAGAGCAACAACCACTTCAGTTGATCACTGCTTATCCACTCCAATCCAGCTCTGATACCATGTTGAATTTTCTCCAGGTGGTCAACGAGATAGCCTGACGCCAAATTAATATTCTCAGGACTATCAAGATCACACCTTGATCATGCGGAATTTTCCTGGACCTTGTAGTTAGCAGGGGTTATCTCAACTTAAGTCAGTTAAAACCAGAAACACATGCAGCAACAAGAGTCTTTATTGATTAACAGCAATCTTCTTTACAAAGCGAGACATACATGGCGAGACATGCTTCACCAAAAACAACACAGGGAAAGTAGAGACAATTACAAAGACAAGTCAACACAAGCCGCGCGGACTCAAACACCAAGCCGCCGGTCTACTGTTGTGGAGTCCGCACAATCTGCCAGGTCGCCAGACCGCAAGCCAAGACGCGCGGACTGCCCCTTATTCCAATGCTAGGCTCTAGCCGCCGATCTGCAAGCCGCCTAACCGCGAGGTTGCCTAGCCGCCAGACCGCACAAGCTGCGATGCCGAACTGAACAGTCCGCCTGAAGCAGGCGACTTATTGAACCCCGAACCAAGTTACCAAAGAGAAAACCGTCTGGTCGCTGTCTGCGACCTGCTGTTTACCGCCTGTTGCTTAACCGCAGAGACCGCATTGTCCCTAACCGCAATCAGAGCCAAGTCCTGGCTTTCCAGCGCTATCCGCACAACCTGCGCAGCACAACCCGGTCAACTGAATCAAACCGCGCGGACACAAAAGTCCAGTCCGCAGTAACTGTTGCGAGCTCACTTACTGTTCACTCATGCATGAAGGTTCCCTATTCCTAATGTGACATGGGTCCTATTTATAGGCTCGATGAGGAGTGAGGTCACCGCCCTAGCCGATAGGATTACCGCCACATCTCGCAGCAAGAACAAGTGTATCCGCAAGCCCGCGGATACACACACCAGTCCGCCGCTACCTGTGCAGAATAGCCAGTCCGCCAAAACTTCTCCAAGGCCGGACAGCAACACCAGTCCGCCTTGTCGCCAAAGGCCAAGCCAACGCCAAGGCTTCACCAAGGCCGGACACAACGCCAGTCCTCCTTGTCGCCAAAGATCAAGCCAACGCCAAGGTTTCACCAAGGCCAGACACAACGCCAGTCCGCCTTGTTGCAAGGCCAAGCCAAGACCGCCACAGCCGAACTCTGCAACAGTTGTCCGCCTATCCGCGGACACAGCTCCAGCCTGCTTATTCCGAGCCAACAGCCTCGCCACCAAGGTACCTGCCGGACTCAGCGGACACAAGCTCCAGTCCGCTCATACTGCGGATACCTCCAGTCCGCATATCCCGCAGACTGCCCCGGTCCGCAAATCCAGAGTCCACAGCCACACCAGCAAGGCAGCTGTCGGACTCAGCGGACCCAGCTCCAGTCTGCACGCAGTTACGAACGCAACTCCAGTCCGCATATCCCCAAACTCGCAACCAAGGCACACAGCATTTCTGTCGAGCTTGGCGGACTGAGAAGCAGTCCGCACTCCACTGCGCGATCTCCCCGGACTGAGCCAAACATGGACTTGGTTCAGAACCAACCAAGTTCACACCACTGTTCATAAGGGCCAGTAAACACTTACTGGCGGACACTGGATCCAGTCCGCCTGCCCCGGCGAACTCCAGCACCTGTCCGCGACTCCGCGCTAACTGGCGATCTCCGCGGCTTCCACTTGCCGCTTCACCAGAGCAAGACCAAGGCTTCTGCCAATCCGGTCTGCCGAGCTCCAGTCCTTCAGTCCGCTTCATGCCAGACTCCGCGGATAGAGTCGCTATCCGCCCGGTTACTTCCTGGGATCCAGCTGCTTGCAGAGCATAGGCCGGCCTGGCTGACCGCCACTGCTGTCCGCGTAGTCCGCGCGAACAGACCGTCCAGGCCGCCACAGAACAAGCCGTCTGCACAGCCCCGCCGACCTGGCTGTCCGTCATCCCTGTCTGCGTAGTCCGCGCGGATAGGTTGCTCAAGTCCTCCATTCACCCACTTTCACTTCATAATTTTCAACAGAAATGACCAGCAAAATTATATCCTTTTTTCATGTTGCGTATGTTATTTGCCGAGTGGGCTTTATGTTAGACATCATTTTTTAAATTAAGCCTAGTAAGGGGCATTTTGGACCAATAGATTTATTTGGTCTCCAACGGGTATAGCAAAGTTTTTGCGTCCAGGCCCCGGACATTGGGTTCCCCACTTGCTCGATTACCGAATAGGTTCACCACTTTCCTCTGGGTTTTTAGTTTTGATCTCAGTCGTCACTTCCTCCACGCAGTAGAAAAGCACGGCTCCAGGACTAAGATTTCGAAACATAGCCCGGTCCCAAAAATCTCTTCTGAGTATATGGTGGAGAATGTGGGATGCTTTGATTATGAAAAGATTATTCTAATTTCTCCTGTCTCTATCTTCTCTCTCTCCCCCTCAATTCGGTATTCCCGCTGCTCTAATTCCGCCACACGCCTAAGCGACTTTCTCATCACTACTCCCGCTCACTGTCGACTCCTCCCTCTCTGATGGCCTCCTTCCATCGCCAATATAGGTTCTGATGGCCTCCTTACAAAAGTTGTTGTTAAAGCAGGCCAAATGTTTTTTGTGGCTGACAAGGTCACATACTTGGGACATATTGTCGACAGCACTGGAGTCTCCGCCGACCCCACCAAAGTTCAAGGGGTAACGGACTGGCCAGTTTCCCAATACCTCCACGAGCTCTGCGACGTTCTGGGTGTCACGGGTTATTCCAGATGATTCATTCAAGGGTACATCATAATTGTCGCATCATTGCTCTCTTTATTGAATCAGTACACATTCTCTTGAGATGGCACTGTCGCAGCCACATTCCAGGACCTTCAGCAGGCATTGGTGATCACACTAATGCTTCATTTATCGGATTTCACCCAGATATTTCAGGAGGAGTGTGATGTCTCAGGCCAAGGGTGTGGAGTCGTCCTTCAACAAGAGGGGACATCCTATTGCCTACTTTAACCAGATGACATCCATTCTTCACCATAAACATTCCACATACGAGAAGGAGTTGATATGCTTGGCTAAGGCCGTCCAGCACTAGCTCCCGTACTTACGGGGCCGATCATTCTTGATTCGAATCAATCACTTCAGCCTGAAGTACCACCTAGATCAGCGCCTCAGCAAGGCACCACAGTAGCGATGGGTTAGCAAGCTATTGGGATATGATCTTCGGGTTGAGTACAAGTTGGGTGCCTTAAACCACACCATCTCTTTTCTCTCTCCCAACCCAGGTCGATTTTCCTCACTACACTCAGACAAGAGGTGCAGGATTCCTCAGCCCTCCTTGAGCTCTTCCACCACATAAAGGAGGGGTGACTCCGCTCTTCTTAGGCTATCAGAGATGATCTCATCATGTAAAAGGACATGCTCTACCTACCAGCGACTTCTGCCCTGATTCCTGCCATTTTTGTGGGTACTCGTGGCATGATTCATGAAAGGGCCTTGTGGACCCTTTTAGGGGGAATTCTTTTGGCACGGTCTCAAACATAGCGTGCAGGATTTTATTGTTGCAAGTATTTCATCAGAGTAAGGCGTATCACCTTCTTCTAGTGGGCCTTCTCCAATCTCTTTTGGTGCCAACACAGATAAAAAAAATGGCAGCCCCATGCACAAAGCATCCCCGTGCAGCGAGAGTTTAGGGAAGGGTCCCAACACAAGGGTGTAATGTAGGTAAAGCTTACCCTGCATTTTTGCAAGAGGCTGCTGCCAGGACTCAAATCTGTGACCTCAAGATCACAAGGGTGCCAACACAGATATGAGTGAATATTTTTATGGATTTCATGGAGGGTTTACCTTCCTCACGGGGAGTTGGGGATGATCTGTCGCATTTATGATGGTAGATAGGTTCTCCAAATTGGCCCACTTCATCGCATTGAGCTGCCCCTTACCGTAGACGGGGTCGTCGGTATCTTCTTCAATCAGGTGTTCCACATGTATGGAGTTCCGAAGAGTATTATGTCAAATCAGGACAAGGTCTTCACTTCGCAGTTCTGGCAAAAGTTATTTGCATTGTGTGGCACCAAGTTCGCCCTTTCCTCTGTCTATCACCCATAGTCGGATGGACAAATCGAGGGGGTCAAGCAGACCATCGAGATGTATCTCTGTTGCATCACCGGAGATCGCCCTAAGGATTGGGCATGCTGGCTACCTTAGGTGGAGTACTGTTACAATACATCGTATCACACCGCTGTTCAGACCACTCCTTTTCACCTCATCTATGTTCGCCCCCCCCCCACCTAGATTCTTAGCCTCGCGAGTGAGCGTCTTCTTCAAGCTCAATCCCTCATGGAGACCTCCTACAAAAGATCCCACCGCGAGCTCTTCTTCACTACCAGGGATTGTGTATGGCTAAAACGTTGACCTTATCGACAAACTTCCATCTCCAGAAGTCCTTACCACAAGTTGGGACCCAAATTCTATGGGATGTGTGATATTTTGCAGCACATAGGCGACGTGGCATACCGCCTCCAGTTCCCACCAAAAGCACAGATTCACAACGTCTTCCATGCTTCGTAGTTGAAGCCCTTCATTGGAGTGCCATCCTTGGAACCCTTGGTCCAACTTCCAATGCAACTGTAGGATAAGCTTGATGTCGACGAGGGCGGAGATGTTGTGGATCCACGTTGGGGCGTCACGCATCGTCGCGCATGACCCCTCAAGGAATGAATCCCACAAAAATTATATCCTTTCTTTTCATGATGTGTATGTTATTTGCCTAACGGGCTTTATGATGGAACCTATTTTTTATGTTAAGCCTAGTGAGGAGGAATTTTGGACAAATCAGGTTTATTTTGAATCCATCGGGTATGCGGTGGAGGATGTGAGATGTTTTGATTATAAAAAAATATTATTCTAATTTCTCCAATCTCTCTCTTCTCTCTCTCTCTCTCTCTCTCTCTCTCTCTCTCTCTCTCTCTCTCTCTCTCTCTCTCTCTCTCTCCCCCTTTATTCGGTTTTCCAGTTGCCCTAATCCCTTCGCACACCCGAGTGAATTCCCCATCACCGTTCTCGCTCACTGTCGGCTCCTTCCTCTTTGACGGGCTCCTTTCATCGCCGAGATAGGTTCCTGTCAGTCTAAGAAAGGCAACTCCAACCTCCTCCTCTGTATCTTGACCACGTACGAGATCTCAAACGGGAATTCCTATCACAAAGCTCCCCAACGATAGTAGATTAAATCTGAGCTCAAAACATATTTGACATATGTGTATATTCTTACTAACCCATCAAACTTCGCTATTCCTACGCATTGATCATATCAAAAGCATTGTTTCCCATCTATACTGTTGGAACCCCAGTTATGATTTGGGCAAGAATCACTATTAGGAATATTAGATTGACCCAACATGTATAGTCATGGGTCATATAATTATTTCCAGATTTAGTTATTCAGAAGGACTCTCCAGAATTGCTGAAAGAATTCTGAGAATGCAGTTAAGACAAAGTCAGTAAATCAGCTCGACGATTGTCGAACGCAGTTCGACGAACGACGAACTCAGGTCGACGAATTCTGAGTTCCTTCTCTGAACTCAGGTCGACGAACTCTGGTCTCAAGCAAGAAGTTCAGTTCGAAAATTCAAGCTGAGCTCGACGAACTCCGAGCTCAGGTCGACGATCGCTAAACTCAAGACAGATTCCCAGTTCGACGAAATAGAAGCTGAGCTCGATGACCTGCGAGCTCAGTTCGACGAATTCTATGCAGTTGGCAGAATTAATTACAGTCAAGGATCAGGCCTATTTATTTACAGTTGGCAGATCAACTCAAGAATTAATCACAGTCAGAATGGAAATAGCCGTTCAAAGGCAACATTAAATGGGACTGTAACAGAAGATTAATTCAGGATTAATTCTCAAGGCATATTCTATTCTCGGGAATGCTTATGCCGTCTTCAAGATTAATGAATCCAGTTGTTTGAATTAGATACAAGAGGTTCACAGAAATAGACAGAAAGTGACACACACAGAGACATAGACACAGCAACAAATAACAAGACAGAGAACAAGAACACAGTGAAGGCTTTTCAGTTTACAGTGAATGAGCAACTCTACATCAATATTTACACAGAGTTATTCATCTGCTCCAAGCTTCTCAAGAGACATACATTCATATCAGTCTAAGAAGCTTGCTGGAGACATCATCATTCTGAAGGTCTATCACCCTGAAGCAAAGCTCCATCTTTCTGAACCATCAACATCTCAGGGGGGGCTCTTTGCTAACATCATATCCACTTAAGTCTTCTCAGTTTATTGAGAAAGAGAAGACCTCATCACCCTCTCATCCTCACCTCTGTAAAGGGTTGTCATCTCCCTTCAAAAGTGATTCCTGATTACAAGTCACCTGATCAAAAGACTTGAGGATTTGGTTTTTGAGCACCTGATCAAAAGCTCATTGGTGTCAGACACCTGATCAAAAACCTGAGTGAATTCCTACCAGGGTGGTAGAAGAGTGGATGTACCCAGGTTGGGGAACCACTATAAAATCCTTGTGTCTCTTCTGTGTTGTTTGATTTCTTTGTTTATTTACTGTGCTGTGATATATTTACATATAACTCTAATTAGTTAAGATCTATCCCCCTCACTTTCAATTGGTATCATAGGAGGTTACTTTGGTTTTACAGGCTAACACCTGAACCAAAACGATCTGATAGATCTTAAATATCTTTAGAGTTATCATAACATAAATTGATGAGTTTTCAAGCACCAGACTAACCATGTGCAATCCAGATAAGCTTGTACTATGGAAGACAAGGATTAGGTTTTATATTAACTCCATTGATGAAAATATTTTTAATTCCATCTTATCAGGTCCTTATCAATCAGTGGATACAACAAGTCCAAATGTTGTTCCATCATCTCAATGGACAGATGCCCAGAAAAAGCTGAGGATTGCTGATGCACAAGCAATGAACATCCTGACACAATCAATGTCTGATGACATCTTTGAGGAACTTGCAGAATGTTCATGTGCAAAAGAGATGTGGGACTCTCTCACAGCATTGGCTGCAGGATTAGCTAAAGAAGGAAACCTTAAAGCTGCAACCTGGGATGACTCAGATGTTTCATCCTGCACAACTGAAGATGAAGAAGAAGTAAAAGCAAGAGAATTTTGTCTAATGATAATAAATGCTTATTGCAGCAACACTGATGCAGAAACAGACTCTAAAGAAGAATCAGAGTATGAATCAGAAAAGGAAGATCAGGTAATCTCTACCTTTGATCTTTCATCAGAAGAATTTAAGGTATTATGTAAAGATTTAATTCAATCTGAGAAGGAAATAAAACTTCTCAGAGAGAAATTGAATAATGTATCTTCCGAAAATTTAAAACTTAAACAAGATTTACAAAATGCTTTTGAAAAGATAAGTCTTTTGGAATCATGTAAACTAAAAGAAAATTTAATAGACATAGACAAAATAACTGAAGTTTTCCCAAATCAAACTAAAAATCTTCAGAAATTCTTTGTTCATAATAATTCGTCGAACCGAGCTCGACAAAAACAAGATCATTCGTCGAACAAAACTCGACGAACTATGAACAAAGATTTCAATCTTAATTGTTCAGGAATCTATGGTCGACGAAATAGATGTCATTCGTCGAACAGAGATCGACGAAAATGGAATACAGAAAGTCATTCTGTGAACAGAGCTCGACGAACTCAATAACATTCGTCGAACTCAGCTCGACGAAAGTATTCTAATTAGTCGAACTCAAGATTTCAGAACAGAAACTTTTGTTCTTTTCAAAATTATCATCAAAGTCAGCATTCTAAAAATCCTTTCACTGAGTGGATAATCCCTCCTAGGAAATATCATCCACTTGGATACATGAATCAACCTAAATGCTCTTTCATTTCTAATTATTATAAAAGAGAACCAGGACACAAGATAATCTGGGTCCAGAACTTCTAACCTCTCTTTGCAGGACAAGTCATACTTTACGACAATGAAGCAGTGAAATTTGACAGTACTCAAAATCAATAGTCTCAGCCAATATCGAGGATATATCAGTGGCTGAATACTGAGAAATTGTTTGAAAAAAAAACTACAGCAATAGAGAGACTAATTATTCTAACAGATTATAAAGTCTACTCAGATTTGGGGCAAGGAATTTGGACAAGGAAAAGTAATTAGGGGAGTGTTTGTTTTACAAATAGGGGAGATTGTATATTTTCTTTTAAAGCAACCATGTACTTCTGCTGAACATTCTTATAATTCAGGCAAATTGTTTTTGCTTTGCAGTTTTACTTGTTTTTATGTAAATAGTGTCCTTACCCAAATAGGGGGAGATTGTTGGAACCCCGGTTATGATTTGGGCAAGGATCACTATTACGAATAATAGATTGACCCAACATGTATAGTCATGGGTCATAGAATTATTTCCAGGTTTAGTCATTCAGAAGGTCTCTCCAGAATTGCTGAAAGAATTCTGAGAAATGCAGTTAAGACAAAGTCAATAAATCAGCTCGACGATCGTCGAACGCAGCTCGACGAACGGCGAACTCAGGTCGACGAACGGCGAACTCAGGTCGACGAACGGCGAACTCAGGTCGACGAACGGCGAACTCAGGTCGACGAATTCTGAGTTCCTTCTCTGAACTCAGGTCGACGAACTCTGGTCTCAAGCAAGAAGTTCAGCTCAATGAATTCAAGCTGAGCTCAACGAACGCCGAGCTCAGGTCGACGATCGCTAAACTCAAGATAGATTCCCAGCTCGATGAAATAGAAGCTGAGTTCGACGACCTGCGAGCTCAGTTCGACGAATTCTGTGCAGTTGGCAGAATTAATTACAGTCAAGGACCAGGCCTATTTATTTACAGTTGGCAGATCAACTCAAGAATTAATCACAGTCAATATGGAAATAGTCGTTCAAAGGCAACATTAAATGGGGCTGTAACAGAAGATTAATTCAGGATTAATTCCCAAGGCATATTCTATTCTCGGGAATGCTTCTGCCTTCTTCAAGATTAATGAATCCAGTTGTTTGAATTAGATACAAGAGGTTCACAGAAATAGACAGAAAGTGACACACACAGAGACATAGAACATTGCAGCAAATAACAAGACAGTGAACAAGAACACAGTGAAGGCTTTTCAGTTTATAGTGAAGGAGCAACTCTACATCAATATTTACACAGAGTTCTTCATCTGCTCCAAGCTTCTCAAGAGACATACATTCATATCAGTCTAAGAAGCTTGCTGGAGACATCATCATTCTGAAGGTCTATCACCCTGAAGCAAAGCTCCATCTTCCTGAACCATCAACATCTCAGGGGGAGCTCTTTGCTAACATCATATCCACTTAAGTATTCTCAGTTTATTGAGAAAGAGAAGTCATCATCACTCTCTCATCCCCACCTCTGTAAAGGGTTGTCATCTCCCTTCAAAAGTGATTCCTGGTTACAAGTCACCTGATCAAAAGACTTGAGAATTTGGTTTTTGAGCACCTGATCAAAAGCTCATTGGTGTCAGACACCTGATCAAAAATCTGAGTGGATTCCTACCAGGGTGGTAGAAGAGTGGATGTACCCAGGTTGGGGAACCACTATAAAATCCTTGTGTCTATTCTGTGTTGCTTGATTTCTTTGTTTATTTACTTTGTGCTGTGATATATTTACATATAACTCTAATTAGTTAAGTTAAGATCTATCCCCCTCACTTTCATATACATTAATCCTTATACAAGTACCGTAGGGAGTAAACAAAGATTTGCTAGGAGAGATATGATATGTGCATCCAAAATTTAATATCTAGTTGTGCTGTGATTTTAGTAATCGGGGAGAGAACAAGGACATCCACCACATTCTTAGATTCACAAGCAACATTAAATTGGTTAGAAGTCCAGTCATGATTCTTAAACTAGTCATTTTCCCCTTTTTGAATGACCCTTTCTTTTCCACTTTTTGAATGACCCTCCTCACTAAAAAAGCATTCCGGCATATTGCCTCTGGATTTGAGCCTTTCTTTCTTCTTGCCTTTGTTAGGTGTAGTGTACTTACTGTGTAGTAGAGTTGTCTTATGCTCACCATGGGTGCCGTGAACACTCTCTCATGTACTTATATATACCTTATCTTGTGAATACAACATCCTTTTCTCCTATCATGGTATCAGAGCAAACCCTAGCCGACTACATCATTCTCGGCCTGCCCCCTTCAACACGACTATGAAGTCCTTTTCTCCTATCAGCCTTCACCATGTACCCTTGACTTTCCTTTGCCACTGCATGATTCCCGAATGACCAATCCTCCATTGTCATTCTTACTGTGTTGATTTTTTCCATGCTCGTCTAAATTTTAAGCACCAAGTGCCCGTTGGATGATGAAAGAGTCTACGGAAAATGAAAACTTTATTCTCTTCCTCAAATTTCACCTTAATGCTGAGCATAAAGCCAATGGTCTTCTTGATGGAGATTAGGTGCTTCTACAACGAGCCTTGACAATAACCTGATTGTTATCTCCTCATGTATGACATAATACATTATTTCATCTACCAAACAGTGCAGACTAATGCTCATGGCCTTCCTGACAAGCACTTTCCATTCATCTTCCTTCCTATAGGACATTATTTTAACCCAACAATGCCTTGAGAAGACCTGCTGAATCCATAAAAAAAACATTCACTCTGGTCCAACGGAGCATAAAGTTTAACTTTGAATTTCATATTCAATCCCGCAATCTTAATCTTCATGGACCACACTCTAGATAAAGAGAGCGAAGAAAAGAAGCAACCAACTGGTCCCCATCAATTCAAATAAAAACGTAACAGTTTCCCTGTTTTAATTACATCACAATACTGATTGTTTGAATTAAACTGGTATAATATTACACAGTTCTTTTTTAATTTAAAAGCATAGTACTGTGAATGAAATTTTTTCTCAATGAAATTATTATTCAGTAAAATAACACCCACATAATGTAAAGCAGCAAATAGGCCCTTACCAAATAAAAATGTGTCCAAGCTTTTGTTCGGCATGTACTCGTATATCAACATTCTTTCTTGTCTCTCTATACAGCAACCTAAAAGTCGAACGAGATTTCTGTGCTGAAGCTTCCCAATCAACATAATCTCATTCTTGAACTCACTAATCCCTTGCATTGAGCTTTTCGAGAGTCTTTTCACAGCTATCTCGCTTCCATCTTTTTTCCTTCCCTGGACATCAGAGCACATCAGTCTTTACAAACTCATGTTTATCAAACCAGTATTTTCATTCCTATAGATCATTCAAACCATGCCTTATATTATTTTTACACGCACGGACATGCATACAATATTTTAAATGTCGTCCGGCATGTTAGTTTTGAGAGCAAAATGATACTTTCCTTAAAAAAAATTCTTAATAAAATACAGACCGAGGTATCCAATTTTTTTGATATATCGACCAATACAACGTTTAAAATATCACTTGCTATTTTTCTTTAGGTTATGTTAGCTAAATACATGTTTAAATCATCTATATATATTACATAATGCATGCTTAGATCGATTAAACTATTCGTTCTCTCATAGGTATTATACTTATGATCAATTTTGTATAATCATTTTACACCATCTTTTTTAGTTCAATTAAACAATTCCATACATTTATTAGTTAATGACTGTATAATCATTTTACACTCAATTCCACATGTTGTATACACACACAGAGATATATATACATATTATATATACAAGATCAATACATGTTGCAAATGGCCCCTCTAATCCTCCCATGTCTCAATATCAACGACAAGAAATTGCCTTCTTAGACTATTAAGAAAAGAGATCAATAACAATCATGTTGAAAATTGTGAAGTGAGACTGCGGGGTTAACCGCCTAACTGCCAGCGGTAAGCTACTGCCGCGCGGTAGCTTAGATTCTACAATATTCCCTTCTTCTGCCTATAAATAAGGGTTCGTACTCCATCATCTGTAACAGAACTGTCAGAACAGTAGTTCGACAAGGAGAAGAGGTCTCTGGTTAGATAATTTTGCAAACTGAGCGACTAGCACTGGGTAATTAGGTGGCTAGATCCGGCGATTAAATCAGTGATAGCTTCAGTGTGAAGTGGCAGGCAGTAGTTTGTCGACTAGGCGGCTGGCGTGGCGCGGTAACTTTACCATCGGCGGTAACGCGGTTAAGCAACCAGAGCTGTGATCTTCTTCCTTGGCGACCTCCAACATTTTCAATAAGTGCCCTATGGTGCGACCTCTGCGGTTAACGGTTAAAGAGGCGGCGGACACTATTTGTTGTTCTCTTGTCTAATGTTTGTTTTTGTTTTCCATCCAATACATTTGTATAACGCGAAATCATGTTACGTGCTGGTATGTCTAGCTACTGTAACTGAGTTGTAAAGTCTTAATACAAGTCTTGTTGTTTCTTATTTATTACTAGTGAGTTACTCTCTTGGATAATTGAGCGTTTCTCGGACCTCATAAACGGTTACATGGTATCAAAGGGGAAAGGTTTTAGTTGTAGTTGCTAAGTTTTTTTGGAAGAGGTAAACAGATAGACCTGTATGGAAGGATGTTATGCAGGAATACATGGTATTGAACTGTAGACTCAGACCAACTATAAGAAGTGGAAGTCCAGTATGGAAAGCTATTTGCTTGGTGAAGAGCTTTGGGAGGTAGTTAGCAGAGATGCAAGACAAAAGGTTGTAGCTGCTGGAGACAATGCCCATGAGGTGAGGGCTTGGAGGAAGACTAATGCCAAGGCCGAGTTCATGCTCAAATGGGTGATCTCACTTGAACTGTTTGATCACATCATATGTTGCAAGTCGGCTTCTGAAATTTGAACATCTTTAGATGGGTGGTTGTTCAATAAGAAGAACATTACAATACTGCAGTTCCTAGAGAATGAATTGGCAAGGGCCACTCAGGGAGACTTGTCAATTTCTTCCTTCTTCCTGAAGATGAAAAACTTGTATGTTGAGATCTCAGCACTTGATCCAGATGAGTCAATATCTGAGGCTAATTTAAATAGGCACATCACTTGGGGCTTACGGAAGGAGTACGTTGTCTTTAACACATCACTGCAGGGTTGTGCTACCCAACCATCCTTGCTAAAGTTGGAGAACCTGTTGGCTTCTCAGAAGAGTCTAGCAAGGCAGATGTCTAGATTCTCTATCCCAAGAGGAGATAGTGAGATTCTGTATTCTGGGAAGGAGAGATGAAACAAGAGGAAGACCTATAATGGTGAGAGCACTTCTACCTCATCTTATAAGGAGGGAGGAAAAGCTCCTCCTAAGCATGATGGAGGTCAAAAGGGACCTAGGTGTTTCAGATGCCACAAGTTTGGTCATATGAATAAAGACTGCAAGGTGAACCTTCAGCCGGGACACACATCAGAGAAAGAAGGATCCAAAGGAAGAGATGAGTGGGGGAACTGTTTTTTTGGCAGACATGACGACAACGTTAGTTGATGCCTTGGGCTCCATCAACTTCCGGGAAGATTGGATAGTTGACTATGGGTCCGGTTATCACCTCACCGGAGATGAGTCAAAGTTCTCCTCCCTTCAAGCATACAAGGGTAATGATGCTAACATTACAGCAGATGATTTAGTACATGCAGTGGATAAGAAGGGAAAAGTGTCTTTAGGCAGTGATGGGAGACCAGTCGCCTTGAATAGTGTGTATCACGTGTCAGAAATGAAGAATAACTTGTTCTTTGTGACTAATGCAGTGGATGCAGATTACCATGTTCTGTTCGGGCCAACAGATGTGAAGTTCTTGAGGAACTTATCAACTGTGAAGGTTGATGTTACTCACATGGGGAGGCATGTGAAGGAATTGTTCGTGCAATTGACAAGCTTTTATGTGGAGAAAATGAGGTCAAATGACAGAGCAACTATATGACATGAGATACTGGGGCATGTTGGGATGGATAACTTGAAGGCTATGGTGGTAAAGAGCTTGGTGAAAGGCATGCCTAATCTATCATCTTTTAGCGACAGTCATCTGTGCGAAGGTTGTCAGTTTGGGAAAGCACATTGTTACGGTAGGGCTATAAGTCACCTTTGTGAGCTACCCAACCGGGCAGGCCTCAACCATCACCGTGTCCCCTAACTGTAAAAGGGTCTGCAGCCCCTACACCCCAACCCCTCTCCACTCTCATTACTAATGAGGCAGGTTATTGAGGTTGTGGATCGAACCCCATACCTCCTTGAGGCGTAGAGATTTCATCCACCCTCACCAACTAAGCTGCTAGTGTTATGCATCTAACTCAAACTCAAGTTTGTTCGTCAAGACGACTGGAGAACTTAAAGTACCGGTATTATTGTACATTGAT
This sequence comes from Platanthera guangdongensis, assembly GCA_039583875.1. NCBI lineage: Eukaryota > Viridiplantae > Streptophyta > Magnoliopsida > Asparagales > Orchidaceae > Platanthera > Platanthera guangdongensis. Next base: position 236,128,775 of record CM077150.1, read on the forward strand.
GACATGATTGTGACGGAAAACAATGATGAAAAGATGGCAAAGCTTAGACCGGAGTTATCAATCCATCTTGAGATGAAGGATCTTGGTGAATTGCATCATTTTCTTGGTATAGAAATGGAGAAGAAGAAAAGCGGGGTGTTTGTATACCATAAAGGTTAGGCAGAGCGAATCGTGTAACAATTCGGCATGAAGGATGGGAAAACCGCTCTATTCCACTTGAAGTTGGGTTGAAACTTCAGCGGGATGAAGGAAGGAGTTCAAGACAATGGCTGAGAAAGAGAGTGGACAGTATCTGAAGGTACTTAGAACTGATCGAGGTGGGGAGTACACCTCAAATTTGTTTGATTCATTCTCCAAAGAGCATGAAATTGCTCATTAGTTGACTGCGACATACTCATCTCAGCAGAACGGAGTTGCTGAGAGAAATAACTTGACGATTCAGAATATGGCAAGGAGTATGGTAAAGGGCAAGAAGTTATCGAAAATGTTCTGGGCTGAAGCAGTACAATATGTTGTGTACTTGTTAAATAGATGTCCGACGAAGTGTGTGAAGTACAAGACTCCATATGAGGCATGGAGTGGATGGAAGCCAAGTGTTCAACACTTGAGGTTGTTTGGGTTTGTAGCTTATGCTCGCATCCTTGATCAGAAGAGGAAGAAGTCAGATGACAAGAGTGAGAAGTGTATATTTATAGGCTACGCTCCGATCAGTAAAGCATACAAGTTAAACAATCCTATGACGAAGAAGACAATCATCTCTAGAGATGTACTGTTTGAAGAAGATAGTTGTTGGAGCTAGGATTAGAAGGAGAGAAGTGTGAAGGGGATGTTCTATGATAATGATGATGATGAAGGTGGTCATGAAGCTGAAGCTACGGATGGTGGAGCTGAACCACCATCACCACCGAGCAGAGATTCAGGGGGAGCTTTGACTCTCTACTCTAATGGAGTAAGCACCAACAGAAGCAATTCTAATGGAGCAAGCACTAGCAGGAGCAGCACTGAAAGTCCTCAACCAAGGACGAGAAGGTTGGAGGAGATCTACGAGGAGACGGAGCCGATTCATGTTAACTTTTCTTTATATTGTGTTTTAGCAGATTACAAGCTATACTCATATGAAGAAGCTGCACAAGTGAAGACATGGAGGAAGGCGATGGATGAAGAGATAACATCCATCAAGAAAAATGATACTTGGGAGTTGGTCACACTACCGGCAGGTCACAAACCCATAGGAGTAAAGTGGGTGTACAGAGTGAAGACTAACAAAGATGGAGAAGTGAAAAGCATAAAGCAAGACTCGGCGCGAAAGGCTATCGATAAGTCCAAGGAGTGGCCTACGATGAGGTCTATGCTTGATGCGACGGCAAGTGTACCGATCGTAGTCAAGTAATAATGCGAGGAGTTGAATCCCTGGATATCGATCTCTTGAGGAGTGCAAGTACGGAGTGTTATTTCGCTATATGAAAAAGGATTGCAAGCGGGAAAGTAACCAAAGGGGTATTTGATTTGTATTCATAAGTTAACAACAATAAGAAAACTATTACGGGTCGCCATCACCGCGTCTCTTTGGCGGATTACTCAAGAGAGCAATAGGGAAGATGGATAAGCTAATGAGGGTCGCAAGCATCTCTTCGCAACGCACGCTTCTAGCAATCGCTAGAACGGCACAATCACAACTTGAACAAGAAAAAATCTGAAGTTCAACAACAATATCCAGAACTAAAATATATCAACACTTACACATGCTGAAATATTCAAGCTATCAATATTCTTACACATCAATCCAACACCCAAATATGCAGAAAAAGAAATACTACAAGTGAAGGGGAAGAGAAACAACCAAACGCACGAAGTCTCTCCGAGATTCACGGCCGGATTCAAGGGTTGTCGGCCTTGTCCGAACTCGGTCTACGGTTGACGTCCGGGAACCAAAAAGGGCTGTCACTTCCTTCGAATATCCCGTCTTCTTCGTGAATAATCGCTGGCTGGTTCTAACCGGAGAACTTCATGGATGCAGCTACCTTTGAGCTTGACATGGAGCTTGGAGCTTGGAGATGACAGTGGTGGCCGGATATGAAGAAGTTGCTAGCTCTTGGAGTAGAAATGGTGGTCGGATAAACTCTCCAAGGAGAAGAGAGAAAATAATGGCTAGGAGAAAGTTTCCCCGCTCAAAAGAGCATGTTGGGTATTGTATCCACGATTACCTAGATTTGAGAAAGCCACCTGTCAAGCTAAGATGAATTCACAATGTATTTGATGAAACATCTTAAGTTGTACTTGCAGCTCCTCCACGCTAAGTGCACACCAATGTCAGGGTGCAGTAGGTCAATATACACGGGTCTGCAAGACGTAATCCCTCGTTGAGCAGATCAGTGTGTTGGCCTACGTGTACTCTCTCTATTGGAGTGCACTTACTTTCAAGTACAGGGCCGTTCATATGCAAGGGAAGACAAGGAGCATGGATGGGTCAAGGAGTAGCTCCAGGGTGGAAGACGAAAATTCGTCCAAGGAAAATTCGACGAGAATCACCAAGTGATTCTCGCCGATTCGACGAGAATCACTAGTGATTCTCGCCGAATCGACGAGAATCATTAGTGATTCTCGCCGACTCCTTCTGGCTACCTCAAAACGGTACCAAGTAAGATTCGGCGAGAATCACTAGTGATTCTCGCCGAACCAATGGCCAAGCAGCTCATGTTTACAAAGTGAAATTCGTTGAGAATCAATAAGTGATTCGGCGAGAATCACTAACGATTCTCGACGAATCGTCGAGAATCACTTGGTGATTCTCGCCGATTCGTCGAGAATCGCCTGCGATTCTCGCCGATTTTCACTTAGCGTTTTCTCAGGTTGCTGCTGGACCGGATTCTGCCTCTAGACTAGTTTGAACCGGACTTAGGGATTTCTATTATGGGTCCCACAAACGGTCATATTGGAGTTATCTACAGTATATATATTCCAGTATTTTGAACAGTAAAAGGACGGGGAAAAGAGAACGAAACCGAGCCGCGACGAAACCCTAATATCGCGATTCCTCTCCGCCGCCGCCGTCGTGCTCGGGCAAGTTGGTTGCCGTCAACAATCGAGATTCCTTCGTGATCTCCGGCGACAGAAGCTTAGCAAAGCTTGAGTCTCACGTGTCTATCCAGAGATCTCTTGTCTCTCGATTTGGTGACCGGGAAAAACGCCCCCGTCCGAATCGATCGAGACGACCGATCCTAGAGTGACCGTTGGTAGACCTAGTTTGCTTCGCTACGAAGTTTGGATCTCCAAGTTCAGCAGCCGCTTATCATCGTAGCCGCCGATCCCGAAGCTAGCCGCCGCTCGTGTTGCCGCCGCCGGTTCCGGGGAGATCCTCTCCAAGAGAGACCAAGGTTGTAGACACTTCATCGACTTCAAGAACACGTCGTCGAACGAAGAGGAACACCGTAGTCTCCAAAAGAAGTTTGTATCACGTGTACATTCTATATTTAATTTTGTTGTAAAGGAACTTTTGTTCCGTGTTGTAAGGGTTGGGTGCAACCCGTTTTGTGGGAGTGTTGACTCTCACGTGTGGAAGGGCTCCTTCCGTTAGTGCAGGGATTGGATTTCAATCCCGTTGGAGAAGTGACCGAGTCGTCCCTTGTTGGGAGATAGGTCGAAGGGGGAAAGTGGATGTACCCAAGTCGGGGAACCACTATAAATTTCATGTGTATTCTGTGTGCTGTGCCTTTTATCTTTATTGTGCAGGTACCGTCGTAAATTCCGCAAAAGCGCTACTCGTCACCTATTCCCCCCCCCCCATAGGTGCACATAGTTGACACTAGGTGGACTTTCAAGTGGTATCAGAGGTCAGGTTACTCATCAAAAAAGTTAACACCTTGAGTAGAATCCTGCCACCAGTGTCAGAAGCATGGAGCTGGATTATGAGATACCGCCACTCAAACTCCCCGCATGCACAAAGGAATATTATCCCATCTGGAGAATGAGAGTGTCATTTCACCTTGATGCTATCGATCCTCGAGCATCCTTCATCCTGGAAGAGGGTCCGTTTATTCCCATGAAGACCTCCGACTCTGGGATCCAAGTGCCCATGGGCATTGCTGAGATGTCAGAGACGGAACTATCACTATTTCACTTGGACGAGAGGATTCGACAAATTATCATGGATGTCTGGTCTGGAGCCTCTCGCTCTAGATTGGAAAAATGTAGAACGGCTAAATCTCTGTGGATGCTGATCTCAGAGCTGATGGGGGGGTCAGAGAAAGCTGGAATATGCTGTCAATCAGAGGATGAAGCGTATGTAGGAGTCCTCACTTCTGAAGATGAAGGCAAGGATCCTTCGGACTGCATCAGAGCTCCAGTGTCCGTGTCAGAGACTGAAGAGGACAGTGAGGAAAGCAGCTCTGATGTGGATGAAACAATAGTCACTGGATCTAACGACAATAACACAGAAGTGCAGGTAACTTCCTCATCCTGCCCCGTATCTCTTGAAATTTCTGAAGACAGGAACTGCCCTCCTTCAGAAAATGCTGATTCCCTGAAGAGAGCCCTTCAGTCAAGCAATCTACTTTCTGAGGAGCAAGCTCAAGAGATTGCTCGACTGAAGGTCTTGTTGGTTCTCCAATTGGCGTCCAACAAGGCCAAGGACTCTAAGATCTCAGCTCTAGAGAGTAGCCTGGAGAATGAGAAAAGAATAGTATCAAACTTCTCCAAGGTTGATGTCATTAAGAGAAAGCAAGAAAACGGGTGGATCTCCTGGATTGTCAATTCGTGGAGAAATGGGGAAACGGTATTCCGACCCCCCACTCCAGGCAGGAAGGCAACTCATCATGCCTTCAGGTATGACCACAGGAATGGTCGTGGTCACTGCAAGGGTGATTTGTCCCCATGTGGAAACGTCCATAGTGCAAGGGGCGTCATGGCCACCCATGAGGAAATACCTAAGGCTCATTCTGAGCCCTTCGTATTCACTGTCACTGCCTCAACACAGTGTGGATCTGCATGTCCCAGCTCACAGAAGACTTCTCACCACTCGAGGACACGGGATAGAGAGGATAGAAGTCATAATGTCAGGTTCCATGGGGCCCCTGTAAGGGAGATGCCTGAAAGAATGGCACCACCTTCCCGGCCTCATAACACTCACAACATGCATTCTTTCCACCCTTCCACGTGTCACGATGGAAGAGGAATTTTTGTGACAAGATCATTCCCTATCCCGTTTAGACCTAGGACCGTGACTACATCAGTCACGAGATCAGGTCGGAAACGGCGATACAACATTCACCCATGTTGGTGCTGTGGCAAAGTGGGACACTTTGCCATCGATTGTTGGCACAACCCCTCTGTGGCCACGGCAAGGTCTTATCCACATTCTCGGGACAGAGGTAGTCTTCCAGACAGGTTTTCTGAAGGAAGGCAGTGGCGTGCTCATGCTAACAGAAACCTAGGACCCAATATGATTTGGGTTCCTAAGGTAAAGTAATTCTTTCTTGCAGGGTAGTCTAGGTTCCCATGAATATGATGGGAACTAGACAGTAGGTGGCTCAAGACTAAATTGGAACAATCGTCTGCAATAACAGATGTGATATCAATTTGAGCATACTCACATTGAGCTTCTGATATGTTCTACCTGAGGGACTAAAACGATGACTCTCAAAATCTCAGGTACTCATGATCAGTTTCAAGACTTGAGTCATTTTCAATTGACAATTACATATATACATATATATGTCATTATATACAGATACTTCTTTGTATATTAGTGTATGTATGCACGTCTAAGGATAGGTTAACTCGATGCATGCAAACCTTTACACATCAATAAAGGGTTAACGAAGATATGTCATCGTGATTCTCGACAACTCACAATAGACATCAAGAAGTTTTTGGAAAAGTCTCGTTCAAATCCAAATAGATTGACTTTAAAATATACATGTGTTTATCATCCTTATATTGACTTGACATCAGAAAATTTCAAAAATGTTGCAAGCTTCTCAACGTGAAAATTTCTAGTCAAGAGACCTCTCAATTTCGAATTAGACAAATGGTATCAGAAACCGAATTAAATAAATCTCCTGTCAGACAAATCCCGCCGACCCTTCGCATTCTTCACGAATCCCGCCGAATTTGACAAATCTCGCCGAATTAGTCAAATCCCGCAAAACCCTTCGCCTTCTTCACGACTCCCGCCTCACGTCGCAGCAAATATCCCGAAACCCGCAAGACTTCTTCCGCAAGAGTTCTTCCGCAGACTTGCCGAAACCCACAAGAGCTTTCCCGACGACCCGCAGCAAGCTCCTCGCCTACGCCAAACATCAACGTGAAAATTTCTAGCAAGCTCCCGCCGACTCTCCTCCTCTGGACACTCGTCGAGGGGCCACTAATCGCCGCAAGGGACACTTACCGGAAGGACACCTCGCCGACTCCTGCTGGAAAGCTCGCCTCCATCAAAGGTTTCCCGCAAGCATCCCGCCGAAGCCTTCACCGACGAACTCTTCAAGTTTCGATTCTTCTCCACTCGAACTAACTCACCGTATACGCCATTAGGTAACCTCTTCCTCACCCGTACATGGACGCACTCACTAGTGATGCTTCCTTTTTGAAAGTTCATTAACGCTTAGAGTAGGGCTTCTCTCTCTAGATCTACAATGGCTCCAAGGACAACTGCTGGGTTGGTCTCTGGCTGCGAGCTGGTTCGAACTGGGTTTTCTCACGCCTCGGACGAATTCCGCAACATCATTCTAATGCTGGAAGAGGCTGGGCTAACCTTCGTCTTGGAGCACCCTTGCAAAATCCTGGACAAAGAGGTGCTGGAGTTCTTCGCTACCGCAAGACTCCGAGATGGAGACTCCATAATCAAGAGCAAGGTGGCGGGGGCAAAAGTAAAGATGTCTGCCAGCAAGCTAACTCGCTACCTGCAGCTTTCTAGTTCGGAGCAGGAGGACTATTTGGAGGACGAGGACAAAACCAGAACTCTCTTGTTTTGCGGTCTTCCACGAGGAACTCGATCAATAAAGAGAAAGGAGATGAATGAAGAAGGGAAGCTCCTATCTGACATTATTGAAAAAGTGCTCATCTGCAAGCCGGGCTCGCATGACCATATCTCAGGAGATATGTTCAAGATCCTCATAGCTGTTGTCTGCCGCAAGAGGTTCAACTGGGGGGAGTTGCTGTTCGAGAAGATCAAGGACACCCTGGGCACTCCTAGTTTCGGCCGCATCATAAGTCTATATCTAAACCAGCTAAACGGAGACAAGTTCGACATGAGCAAAGGTGTCCCTCTCCACTACTTGAAGAAGATGGATGCAAGTGTGTTTGATCGATGGGAGAGGCGGATCGGGCAGCCTGCCGTGGAAGAGCGACAGGAAGTATCTCCAGCAGTCACCCCCCGTGAAATTCCTGATACCCTGACTGCAGGAATCGAGGGGGAGACTCTACCCCCTCATACAGATGTAGTTTCTGAAATTGCCCAGGTGGCCAGGGATGCGGTGGCCGAAATTCATGAAGTAAGTGAACCTGAGCTGGAGGATGAGGAGGTCCTGAACAAAAACACTCAAGGAACCGAAGCTGAAGCACTGGAGACTGCTGACCGAGAATTGGAAGAGGCTGCTGATATAGATGAATTCTTGGATGAGGACGGAGAGGAAGATGAGAATGAGGGACATGAAGCATTTGAGACTCCGGATCCTGTTGAACCTCCATCTGACAAGTCTGCACCAGTGGAGGGGGAGTTAGATAAATCTACAGAGGCAGCCAGCATTCCTCCATTAGAGACTGTGATTGTATCCAGCTCTACAGATGCGTCTGCTGAAATGCAAGACCCACAAGTGCCTCCGGCTATTCCGTTACGAGATGAGCTAGTCACTCACACTGTCAATATCATTCAGGGCATTGTGAATGAACTTAAAGTCTCATTTGATGAAGCCCAGAATAAACTGCTGAACAGGATTAAGACTTCGGAAAATCTGATGCTCAAGAATATGGTGGAAATCAACCATAAGCTGGACGTGATGGAGAAGAAATTTGAAGAGAAGTATACCGCGGCCGGCGAAGCTGTCACACTCTTAATGGCCGGCTTGAAAAAGAATACTGATACTCTGGCTGTCGTAAATCAGAACGCACACGTTGTAGCCAACAACATTCAGAAGTTTGATGGTAATATGGTCACTTTAAATGCCAATCAGCAGGCCCTGATCACTGAATTCTCCAAGACCACGAAGCATATTGATGACTCCCTGCACTCATATGCCAACTGCATAGCTGTCGAAGCCAAAAAGGGGGAGAAAGAGTATATAGCTAAGTTGGCCGAGCTTCAAGAAAGCATGAGCACACACTTCGCCCAATCAAGCAAATATGTCTATGAGAGCTGCTGGTGGATGCTCCAACAGGCGCTAGGTACGTTAGGCGTCGTTCTGCCTGACAATCCTGCCGGTATTCATGTCCCTGAGACATCTAAGGCCGCTGAGTAAGTGTTGCTGAGGATGTAAGTGCAAGTGCTGCAGATATTCCCACAAATGACGCTGATGCTAGGGCTCTCTCCAAAGCTAAACTGAGGAGCATGTTTGACCAAGAGGCCTTAGCAAAAGCCAGGGGAAAGAGAAAAGTTCAAGAAGGGACCTCCAAGGAGACACAGGCTGCAAAGAGAACTCGAATGAATGAGGAGGATGTACGAAACGAAAGGTGGAGTCCAGTTTCAAGGAACATCATCTTAGACACCTTCTGGCTGTAAGAAAGAGGAGAGATCAATCAAAACGAAGTATATAGCCAGTATGAGTGGGAAACGCACAAAACGTTTGAAGCGAAACGCAACATCTTTTTCAGAAACAACAAGGATGCAGATAAAGTTGCTCCTCCTAGGTATTACCCGAAGCCCAAAGAATACATGGAGAGGCAAAGCAAGAAGTACTTGGCTCAAAATCCTAAGGGTGACTTAGCTAAGGAAAAATAGTCAAAAACTTATAGCTTGTCACTTTGTCTTAAAAAAATTTAATGATTATTGTTGTCATAAAAACATTTCTGGATTATATGTGTATATATTTATATTGGCATATATATTTGAATTTGTGAATGACTCAAGTCCTGATCTGATTGCATATATTCTCTTGTGCTGCATGTTTAATTTCTGAATGCTATGTTTATTATTTGATATGTGTTATTCATCTTAGCTAGAAGGGTTTTGGCTTCGTCAAATATGGGGAGATTGTTGGGTATTGTATCCACGATTACCTAGATTTGAGGAAGCCACCTGTCAAGCTAAGATGAATTCACAATGTATTTGATGAAACATCTTAAGTTGTACTTGCAGCTCCTCCACGCTAAGTGCACACCAATGTCAGGGTGCAGTAGGTCAATATACACGGGTCTGCAAGACGTAATCCCTCGTTGAGCAGATCAGTGTGTTGGCCTACGTGTACTCTCTCTATTGGAGTGCACTTACTTTCAAGTACAGGGCCGTTCATATGCAAGAGAAGACAAGGAGCATGGATGGGTCAAGGAGCAGCTCCAGGGTGGAAGACGAAAATTCGTCTAAGGAAAATTCGACGAGAATCACCAAGTGATTCTCGCCGATTCGACGAGAATCACTAGTGATTCTCGCCGACTCCTTCTGGCTACCTCAAAACGGTACCAAGTAAGATTCGGCGAGAATTACTAGTGATTCTCGCCGAACCAGTGGCCAAGCAGCTCATGTTTACAAAGTGAAATTCGTTGAGAATCAATAAGTGATTCGGCGAGAATCACTAACGATTCTCGACGAATCGTCGAGAATCATTTGGTGATTCTCACCGATTCGTCGAGAATCGCCTGCGATTCTCGCCGATTTTCACTTAGCGTTTTCTCAGGTTGCTGCTGGACCGGATTCTGCCTCTAGACTAGTTTGAACCGGACTTAGGGATTTCTATTGTGGGTCCCACAAACGGTCATATTGGAGTTATCTACAGTATATATATTCCAGTATTTTGAACAGTAAAAGGACGGGGAAAAGAGAACGAAACCGAGCCGCGACGAAACCCTAATATCGCGATTCCTCTCCGCCGCCGCCGTCGTGCTCGGGCAAGTTGGTTGCCGTCAACAATCGAGATTCCTTCGTGATCTCCGGCGACAGAAGCTTAGCAAAGCTTGAGTCTCACGTGTCTATCCAGAGATCTCTTGTCTCTCGATTTGGTGACCGGGAAAAACGCCCCCGTCCGAATCGATCGAGACGACCGATCCTAGAGTGACCGTTGGTAGACCTAGTTTGCTTCGCTACGAAGTTTGGATCTCCAAGTTCAGCAGCCGCTTATCATCGTAGCCGCCGATCCCGAAGCTAGCCGCCGGTTCCGGGGAGATCCTCTCCAAGAGAGACCAAGGTTGTAGACACTTCATCGACTTCAAGAACACGTCGTCGAACGAAGAGGAACACCGTAGTCTCCAAAAGAAGTTTGTATCACGTGTACATTCTATATTTAATTTTGTTGTAAAGGAACTTTTGTTCCGTGTTGTAAGGGTTGGGTGCAACCCGTTTTGTGGGAGTGTTGACTCTCACGTGTGGAAGGGCTCCTTCCGTTAGTGCAGGGATTGGATTTCAATCCCGTTGGAGAAGTGACCGAGTCGTCCCTTGTTGGGAGATAGGTCGAAGGGGGAAAGTGGATGTACCCAAGTCGGGGAACCACTATAAATTTCCTGTGTATTCTGTGTGTTGTGTCTTTTATCTTTATTGTGCAGGTACCGTCGTAAATTCCGCAAAAGCGCTACTCGTCACATATTCCCCCCCCCCCCATAGGTGCACATAGTTGACACTAGGTGGACTTTCAGAGCAGAAAATGGCGGCTGGGTCGGACTGGAACGGAATCCCCAGAAGAAGAAGAAATTTGCGATTTAAATAGAAGCAGGCCAGAAAAATAGGCACGCACGGTTTGGCGCACTACCGTGCGCAAACCGTGCGATATTAACTTTCACAGCAAGCCTGCAGAAGGAGAGGCGTTGACCCGTGCGTTTCCTTCGCGCACGGACGATTCCGCCCGTGAGTGAAGAAAATCGCACGGTAGCGACAGACAGCTGAAATGCAGGGACAAACAGGATAACCGTGCGTTTTACTCGTGCACGAGCGCTTCCGCACGTGCGAGAACAAATCGCATGATTAACTACAGAATGAAACACACTAGAAAGCTACAGGAAAACCGTGTGTTTCCTTCGCGCACGGTTACGATGAAACGGTTACGATGAAACCGTGCGTCAACTGTGCGTGAGGATCGTCGAACTCAGTTCGACGAAATTCGTCGAGCTCAACTCGACGTTCTTCCAGCTGCACAAAACACACGATCAGGCTCAAACTGTGCGTTAATAAAACGCACGACCGTGCGGTTTCCTCAAAACAGAATTCCTGCATTTGGGAAAACACACCACCTGCACAACAAAACCAAAACTGGAGCACAAGCTCCCAGCAACAAAAATACAGCAAATCTAACAGCAGGAAAGAGTCATGCGGAGCACCATGTGCTTACCCCCAACAATAGAATGCACAATTGCACACCCTTGGGCCAAAATAGTGCACAAAATGGTCCATGACCGAACGATGCAAATATAACTGATATCCGGTTGAAATGCAGTGCATGAGTGAGAAAACCAGTCCAGATGAGTCTGAAAAACCCTATAAAACCAGACTCATCAATGTTCCAGTAGCTCGGATTGATACCATCGGGCTGATCATCGCACTAGCAGCTCAGTATAAGTGGAAGATCTGTCAGATGGATGTAAAGCCTCCTTTTTTGAATGGATACTTGGAGGAAGATGTGTATGTCCAGCAGACTCATGGATATGAAGTGAAAGGTCAAGAGAATAAGGTTTACAAGCTGAAGAAAGCACTATATGGATTAAAGCAAATGCCTCGTATGTGAAATGAAAGAATAGATGCATACTTTCAGAAGAACATATACATAAAGAGCCAGTATGAGTATGCACTCTATACGAAGGTGGAGAAAAATGAGGATACTATGGTCGTATGCTTGTATGTTGACGACATGATATTCACTGGCAATAATCATCTCATGTTCAAAGAGTTTAAGAAAATGATGAAGGAGTTCAAGATGACTGATCTGGGATAACTCACTTACTTCTTGGGTATTGAAGTACTGCAGAGTGAAGATGAGATTTTTATTTCTCAAAAGAAATATGCGGAGGAGATTCTGAAGAAGTTCCGGATGGAGAATAGCAAGACTATCTTTACTCTTGAAGATCCGAGGATGAAGCTGATGAAGGATTCGAAGGAGGAAGCAGTTGACTCAACGTTGTTCAAGAGTCTAGTTGGAAGTCTATGCTACCTGACTTTCACTAGACCTGATATCATGTATGTTGTTGGAGTTATTAGCAGATACATGGAGCCAAAGCAAGATCACTTCATGGCAGCGAAAATGATCTTGAGGTATGTGAATGGGACAAGAGATCATGGTTTGATGTACTCATCTACAGAGGAGTTGAAGCTGGTCGGGTACTCCGACAGTGACTATGGTGGTGATGTGAATGACCGGAAGAGCACTTCCGAGTATGCTTTTCATGTAGAAACAACTGTGTTCTCATGAAGTTCGAAGAAGCAGGCAACGATTGCTTTATCTACTTATGAAGCTGAGTACATTGCAGCGGCAGCATGTACTTGTCAGACGATTTGACTGAGAAATCTCTTGCAGGAGTTACATCATCCACATGAGGGTCCTGTGACTGTGTATGTTGACAACATGTCTGCGATTCAGCTAGCGAAGAATCCTGTGTTGCATGGGCGCAGCAAACATATTGAGACGAAGTATCGTTTTCTTCGTGAGCAGGTGCCACAAAAGGTGGTGGAGTTGGTTTATTTCCCCACAAAAGAACAGATGGCAGACATCTTCACGAAAGCGTTGAAGACTGAGACGTTTTTGAAGTGCAAGAGCAAACTCGGCATGTGTTGTCGTGTTTGAGGGGGAGATTGTTGGCGAAATATGACATTGACCGAAGTCAATGGCGAGTTATATATATACACGAGTGCCCGACACGGGGCTCCGCCCCTATGGCCAAGCGCGACAGTACCCGGCCAGCGACGGCGGGCTTCGCCCACCCCCAGCAGGCTACACCCGTGACGCTGCGGGCTGCGCCCGTATCAAAGCGGGTTGCACCCGCAACATATACATATGTGTACTCAAAATGACCGTAAAAAAATATAAATTGAGATTACATTTTTTATTTTGTAAAAAATGTATGATTTTAAGTAAAAATATTAATTTCTCTCCCTCTCTCCTCTCTCCTCTCTCTTGCTTTCTCTCTCCCCCTCTCTTTCTCTCTCACTCCAATTTATATATCTAAAATTGCTCCTGCCAGCCCTCTCTCCTCTCTCTTTCTCTCTCCCTCTCTTTCTCTCTCTAAAATATATCTACCCCCATCCATTCCACTGCCTCCCTCTCTCCCCCTCTCTTTCTCTCTCTCCCCCTCTTTTTCTCTCTCTCTCTGATCCCTCACCTGTTTTTTTTGCTTTTGTCCAGCAGGAATGATCCGATGATGCCTGATTTCAGAAGGCTGGTCTGACGGTCACGCTTTCTTCCATAGATTTTAAAAGCATGGCTTTTAAATGTCATTTAATATATCTTTTATAGTAGTAGAGATATATATATATATATATATATGATAATATATTATATGTATAAATATATTAATATAAAATGTGAAACGACAAGAAAGGTGGCGTGGAATCATGCAAGAAATAAAGGCTGGAGTTAATGTTTAGTGACACATGACGTTTTCTGGTTTGTTAGCTCTTCCTATAAATAGGAGTGATATTGTGAAAAGGCGGAAGAATAACAAAGGTGCGTGAATAGGATTTGCGGTCTCCTATTGGTTAACCGTGAAGTGTGCAGCAGTGCGATAGTAAAAAAATGGAAGCTGCGGCTATTATTTGGCGAACAGGAATCCGTGCAGACAGCTAGCAAAGCTGCGAACTCCTTCCAGTAATATTGTGAACAGTAGCAGGAGACAAGGAGGTTTGGCAGATAGCTTCTTGCAAACAAAAAACTTTGCGGACTGCAAGGTGGCGGACAACAACAGTTATATTGAACAGTTAACTCGTTGGTGGACAGCAAGCTTGGCGGACAGCGAGCTTGGCGAACTGCAGCTTTGCGAATAACAAGTTTTGGGTGATCAAGCTTCAAGCGAAGCGGTTTGCAGTCGTGATCAAACTTGTTTGCAAGTTCTAGTGTGTGCATGTGTTGGGTTATAACTTATAGTGGAGTTGTATTGTGTTGTATCCTTGTAAACACTTGTTTGTTTTAGACTTCATTTGGTAGAGCGGTTGCGGTTGTAAAAGGAGCTGTTGGATATGAAAATTTGTAAATGGAGATGTTGGAAACTGATTGTTGGAAATGAAGATCTGTTTGAAAAGTCTGCGTTTTCAGGGCTGTTCAAAACAGAGAACCATTTGGCAAATCAGCTGTGGCGTTTTATAAATATTTTTTTAAAAAAATTGAAAATATTATTTATTTTTATTAAATATTATATAATTTTTTATTTATATATATTCATAAATCTATTTTTTTATTATATATATATATAAATATATATATATATTAAATTACTGTTTAAACTATATAAAAGATTTTTTTTTGTAATTTTAAACTGTTTTTTTGCAATTTTAGCTCACCTCCGTCGTTGCTCCGCCCTTCTCCGCCGCCATATCTCCTTCGTGCTCCGCTAAGCTCAGCAGCCGTGGGACTGCCTGGAGCCCACCAGCGGGGTCGCCGGACTCCGGCGAACCAGCCGGGGTTATCCCGGGGTGGCCCTGCCGGAGCGCCGCCGGGATACCACCGGCGGGTTCGCCGGGGTCCGGCGAGCCCGCCGGTGGGCATCGGGCAGGACACCGGTGGCTCTGCCGCCGGCGGTAACTTCAAAAAAATTGCGGGCAACCACCGGGAAGGCGGCACAGCGGAATTGACAACAGAGGAGAGGTCGCGAGTTGCCTAACCGCTTCGCCTTTTTTTCCCTCCTCCAAACGCGATGAACTGGCGATCCTGGCATGGGTTTTGTCCCGCAGTTTTTTGAGGCATGAGAAAAGCGCAACGGATGGAAAGGAAGGCGGAAAACAAATGAATTCTTGCTGCTGATTGCGTTTGACTGAAACGGGCTGGACCCAAAACGCCCAACCAAACGAACCCTTAATATAAGAAGTTGTTTGCTCCTCTCAAGTTGTGTTGTGCCTACTATATCGCTTCCAACACATTCTGCTTCCCATCATATTACCGACCAAGAAAAAAATAAATGTTTTATATTACTTACATTTGTTATAGCTTCAGATCAATCATTCGCGGTAAATTTAGAACGAGTTGTCGATGATTTTGTCTTTATGTATATTTTTGTTGGAAATGATCCTCCTCACATACGTGCATTGCAAATCAATACTTCAATGAGGTATATAGTTACTTATATACGATTATTTTGCAGGGTTCTAATTGTTAGATGTGTACCGCATATATATAATCCCATATGGGCATGTTAGGGCCGGCTGGTGAGGAAAGAATGTTAGTCGATGTGCATTCTCGTTGAGGATCGACTGGGCTATCGGAGGAGGTACTTTTCCTAACATGGTATCAGAGGGAGGTTGCGCACGTCGTTGCTCCTCCTTCGCTCACCCCGTCACTCGCCTCCTTCCCGCTTGTTGATCGCAGATCCCGCTCCTGCTCGTCTCCTTCCCACTCGCATATCGCGATCCATACAACGCCGATCTGATCCCGCTTCCGCCGCTGCATCGTTGATCCCGTCGTGGAAGCCGACCACCGATCCCTTTGCACACACCGCTGAATCCGTCTACCGATCGTTTCGATCAGGTCTGCTAATCCTGTCGATCGAAGCCTGCTGGATGTTGTTTTCTTCTTTTCGTTGTTGTTCTGTGCTGCATTTCTTTTTCGCTGTTTTGTCCAAATGGCCTCAACCCAGCGTCGTGATCCCCGATGTCACTACTGTCACAACTTAGGACACATCCGTTCGGAGTGTCGCAAGTTACAGTGTGTCCTAAGCCAGCAGGGCGCACCACATCGAGCTGCTTCTATCCTGACACTTGCTCCTGGCAGTCTCACCTCTGTTCCTGATCAGATCATGCAGCTTGTTCAGTAGCTCTCTTGGAGTCGTGCCCCCTCGTCCTCGGAGTCTGTTGTCAGTTATGCCTCTGTTTCATAGACCGACTTAGCGGTTGCATCTCCCTCTGTCGGTATCACTAAGGCTTCCCGGTTGCTTGATTCGGGTGCATCTTTTCATATGACCATTGATGCAGCTCTATTACATTCCTACCGGCCTACTTCTTCTGACCTACGTATCATCATTGCTGATGGCACCACCTTGCCTGTTACTAGTTGTGGTACCCAGCATACCGCTCACTTTCACATTCCTGATGTTGCATATATCTCTAAGCTTTCCATGTACCTCATATCCGTTAGTCAGCTTATTTCTCGAGATTGTCTTGTTACTTTTGATGCACTTTTGTGACAAGTGCAGGATCGTCACACCGGGACACTCATTAGAACTGGCCGTCACTGTAGTGGGGTTTATGTGCTCGACCATCTCCGGCTTCCTTCACTCACTTCGCTGCCAGCCTTCCCTGATGTCGTCCCTATTGCATCTCACATCTGACTTTCGTCGGTGAGCTTTCCACAATGGCATCACCATCTCGGCCATCCCAGTGGAGCTCGTTTATCTTATCTTGTTCGTCAGGGTATCTTAGGTCGTGTGTTTGTTGATCGCTTGCACCCATGTACGAGTTGTAAGCTTGGCAAACAACTACAGCTTCCATATCGGTCTGGTGAGTCTCGCTCATCTTTTTTTTTTGCTTTAGTTCATTTTGATGTATGGGGTCCTGCCCCCTTTGTTTCAAAAGGTGATCATCGTTATTATGTTATTTTTGTCGATAATTTCTCTTGTTATACGAGGGTTTAAATGATGCGTTCTCTTACTGATTTCTTTCGCATTTACGTTGATTTTGTCTTCATGGTGCGTACTCAGTTCTTCACGTCTATCCGTACTTTTCGCTCCAATTCATGGGAGAATACTTGTCATATGTTTTTGTGGCCTTTTTGTTGAAGCCAAAATTTGACTCCGACAAATGTTCGCAAAATAGGGGCGTAGCCGACACCTACTTGGCCCAAGCTCCGACCTCCGACTGGTCGTGAAGGACTAGAAAACTGGCTCAAAGCCGCAGCAGGGAGGTCCCACCGCTTACCCGGAAGGTCACTGAGAGCTTCCCCTCCAAAGCCAAAAGCTGGGCTTGGAGTTCCTCAGAAGACCATGTCGATGTTCCCTGGGAGTGGAAAGTCCCCCTTCTGAAGAACCCCTATGGGCTTATTTATAGATTTCGGAATCTGAACTGCCAATAACAAAACTGTACTGGTCTGAAATTACCGGGGTACCCCTGGCTGGGTCTGCCAACAGCCAAAATCCGCTGTTCTGAGGAGTTATGCGCAGGCCACTAAGGGTAAGAGGGTAAAAATACCCGGGGTAGAAGAGTAAAAACCCCTGTTGACATGGAAATATGAAAATGATCTCTTCTCGCCCTGGCGAGTGGAGAGGCACCTGTCGGCGAGATGGACCCCACAACCCATCTCGCCTGCGCCCTTTGCTACGAGGTCTTCTCGCCGCTGGAGGCCCTCTCGCCTCTGGCGGCCCTCTCGCCTCTGGAGGCCCTCTCGCCTCTGGGTGGGGTATCTCGCCTACTGGAGAGCCAATCATCTCGCCTCTGGGTGGGGTATCTCGCCTACTGGAGAGCCAATCATCTCGCCTCTTGCGAGTGGGCCCCCTGGTCCCATTCGCCTGCCTCGACCTACTTGCTCCTTGAGAGCTTTTTGCGAGCCCGAGGTTGTACACAATCCACGCTCTTTTCGAGATTATTCTAAGCTCGAAAAGAATGTCCAACCGAGGCTCGTTATTTTAGGCGCATTAAAAAACGTATTTATGAGGAATCTTTTGAGACCCCCACCGGGGCCTATAAATATATGATTCCTGCTCCGCACACCGGGCGTCCTGCTTTGCATATTCTTCTTCCCTAGCTTGAATCTTTTGTTATGACGCATAGCCAGAGCTTCCGTGAACGTCTCGCATTGGTGCGAGAGCAGTACAAGGCCAACGTGGCCACTTTTACCTCTTTCTTAGTTCGCCCTCTCCCCCCGTCGTCTCGCCTAAAAAGGATGAAGGCTGGTGTTCTGTCGCCTGCCGTAGGAGATTTGTCTCGCGCCGCCTTGGAAACCGTCCCCACTCCTCATGCGTCTTCCAAGGAGAAAGAGGTGGGTACTTGCTTTTGCAACTGTCCTCTCTGCAATCGTGTGCTCTCTTCTGTCGACTAGTGTTTTTTCAGGAGTCCTTGTGGTTTCGCGGCGCCCGGAGAGCCCGCGAGATGGTTCTGCCGTCCACCGCGAGGAGTACGACTCGCAGCCCTCTTCTACTCCCCCCACTACTCCCAGCGAGAGGAGGGACGACCCCTCCCCGGTCGCCGAGACCTCTCGCCTTCCTGGTAAGAGTCCTTCCCTCGCCCTTTTGCATCCCCTTTTGAAACCGGACTCCACTTTTCGTTTCTTACTTCCTCCTCCTTCAGTCTGATTCTCTTTTCAGCTTGTGTTTCCTTAGATGTCCCTTCTTGCGATTTCCTCTTGTCCCTGGCTTTTGCTAGGGCTCCTTGGTCAAACATTGCCATCAGTTTTGCCTTGGAAGAGGCCCTAGCAGCCCTATGAACATCAGCTTCACTTACAGGAACTTCTTCAACACTGGCGCCCTCATCAGCCACAGTATTATCATCAGGAGCAGGAGCACCCTCGGGATTTTCAGGGATATTAACGCCTAACGCTTGTTGGAGCATCCACCAGCAACTGTCATAAACATATTTGTTTGACTGCTCAAAGTTTTTGATGATGATTTCTTGAAGCTCGGCCATCTTAGCTATATATTCTTTCTCCCCCTTTTTGGCTTCGACTGCAATGGAGTTTGCATAAGAATGCAGTGACTCATCAATGTGCTTTGTAGTCCTGGAGAATTCAGTGACCAAGGCTTGTTGATTGGTGTTAAGAGTTATCATATTGCTATCAAACTTTTGAATGTTATTTGCTACGACATGAGAATTCTGATTTACGATTTCGAGAGTATCAGTGTTCCTTTTTAATTCGTCCATAAGAAGAGTGACGGCTTGGCCGGCCGTTGTATACTTATCTTCAAACTTCTTTTCCATCACGTCCAGTTTATGATTGATCTCCACCATGTTCTTGAGCATGAGATTCTCTGATTTCTTAATTCTTTTCAACATTTTATTTTGAGCTTTCTCAAAAGATGCTTTGAGCTCATCCACTATACCCTGAATGACATTCACGGTGTGATTGGCTAGATCATCTCGTATTGGATGAGCCTGAGGCACTCCTTGGCCTTGCGCTTCAGCAGATGCACCTGTAGAGCTGGACACGAGCACAGTCTCTAAGGGGGGAATGCTTGCGACCTCTGTAGATTTCTCGGACTCCCCCTCCACTGTTGCACCAATGTTCTCAGGAACGATCTCAGGAGCGTGCTTGTCAGATGGAACTTCAGTGATATCCTAAGTCTCCAAAGCTTCCTGTCCCTCATTGCCTTCTTCCTCACCTTCATCAGCCATGAGATCAGTCTCATCAGCAACATCTTTCAAACTTCCCTCATCATTTTCCTCTACATTAGCTTCGGCTCCTTGATCATGCACGGTCAGAGCCGCCTCATTCTCCATCACAGCTTCACTTTCTTCTTGTATATCCGCCACTGCATCTCTGGCCATCTGAGATATATCAGATACGATATTAGCATAAGTGGGTAGAGGCTCTCCCTCAATTCCTGCAGTCAAAGCATCAGGAATTTCACTGGGGATTACTAAGGAGTCAGCCACAGTTCCGTCCTCGGCTGGAGATACTTCCTGTTGTTCTACCACGGCAGCCTGCCCAATGCGCCTCTCCCATCTGTCAAAAACACTCGAGTCCATTTTCTTCAAGTAATGTAGAGGAACACCTTTACTCATGTCATACTTATCTCCGTTTAACTGATTGAGATACAGACTGATGATTCGGCCAAAGCTAGGAGATCTGAGGGTGTCATTTATCTTCTCAAAAAGCAATGCCCCTCAGTTGAATCTTTTTCGGCAGACAATTGCCACAAGGATCTTGAACATGTCCGCAGAGATGTGGTCATGTGAACCCGGTTTGCATATGAGTACCTTCCCAATGATGTCTGACAGAAGTTTCCCCTCCTCATTCATATCCTTTCGCTTTATCGACCTAGTTCCTCGAGCGAGTCCACAGAATAATAAAGTCCTGGTTTTGTCCTCTTCCTCAAGATAATCCTCGAGCTCCGAACTAGTGAGCTGCAAGTATTGGGTTAGCTTGCTTGCAGACATCTTGATCGTTGCCCCTGCAACCTTGCTCTTGATGAGAGAGTCTTCATTTCGGAGTTTGGCGGTAGCGAAGAACTCCAGCACTTCCTTGTCCAAGATTTTACACGGGTGCTCCAGGACGAATGAGAGTCCAGCCTCTTCTAGCATGATAATGATGTTTCTGAATTCGTCAGAAGCATGTGAGAACCCTGTTCGAACCAGCTCACATCCAGTGATCAGTACAGCGGTTGTCCTTGGAGCCATTGCAAACCTAGAGAGAGAATCCCTACTCTACGCTTAATCAAAAGTCAAAAGGGAAGCGACACTAGTAATAAAGTTCTTGTAAGGATGAGGATGTGGTTACCCAAGAGCGTAGACGGTGAGTTAGTTTGACAAGGACGACGGACACCCGGGAGGTGCACGCGACTGAGATTGATCGAAACTGCGGAGAAATCCCTGGACGAGAGAGAGGAGAGATCCACGGAAGGCAATCGGCGAGATCGACGGGATTCTTCACGAGTTGCGGAATTCTTGCGGGATGTCGACGGAAGGGGAAGAATCACGGGTCCTTCGGTGAGAGTCCTTCGGGAGAGTCCTTCGGGAAGAAGCTTGCGGGAATCTTGCAGGAATGCTTCACGAATCGGCGAGAGTCCTTCGGTGAGCTTCCTGCGGAATGTGAAGGATCGGCGGGAACTGTGCGATATCGATGGGTCTAAAGGGATTTTAACGGATTTTAACGGGTCTTCTGATATCAAGATAATAAAAAAAAATTTTCTAAATATATATATATTTCTTAAAGCCAATATATTTAAGGTTTGAACCGGGCTTTTCCATATATTTCTTGATGTCAAGATTTCCAATGACGTATCTTCGTTGTCGAGATTTCCAATGACGTATCTTCGTTAGTTTTCAGTGAACTGATTTACGCCTGTAGATGTTAGTTCTCGAAACTACTAGTGGAATTTCCGATAAATCTTCATTGATGTGTCTAAGGTTTATGTTTACCGTGTTAACCTATCCTTAGGTGTACACACATATATGTGTATATAAATATATAAATATATATATATGGAAATGTCGATACAATATGACTCAAGTCTTGGAGCTGATTAAGAGTACCTGGGATTATGAGAGTTATCTTTTAGCCCTTCTGGTTAAAACATACCAGGTGCTCAATGTGAGTATGCCCAGGTAGATATCACTTCTGTTATTCCATATATTTGTTCCAATATAGTCTTGAAACATCTACTGTCTAGTTCCCATTATATTTACGGGAACCTAGACTACCCTGCAAAAGAGAGTTACTTTACCTTAGGAACCCAATACATATTGGGTCCTAGGTTCTTGTTAGCATAAACATTCGACTGCCTTACTTCAGAAATCCTGACAGGAAAACTACCTCTGCCCAGGAGATGTGGATAGGCCCTTGCCCTTGACACAGAGGGGTTGTGCCAACAGTCTATGGCAAAGTGTCCCACCTTGCCACAGCACCAACACGCGTGAATGTTGTATCTCCGTTTCTGACCTGATCTAGTGACTGAGGTAGTCATGAGCCTAGGTCCAAACGGGATAGATCTGGATCTGCTCCCAGAACTGCCTCTTCCACCGTGACACGTGGAAGGGTGGAATGAATGCATGCAGCGAGCGTCACGAGGCCTGGGAGGAGGTGCCTTCCTTTCAGTCAGCCCCCTTCCTGAGGCCCCATGAGAACTTACAGCATGACTTCTAACCCCCTTTCCTGTGTCCTTGGGTGGAGAGAGAAGTTCTGAGAGCTGATACCAACCGATTCATGTCGAGTAGGGGCAGTGGCCGAGAATACAAAGGGCTCAGAATGAGCCTTAGGTATTCTCTCATGGGTGGCCATGACGGCCCTTGCACTATGGGTGTCTCCACATGAGGACAGATCACCCTTGCAGTGACCACGATTGTTCCTGTGATCATACCTGAAGGCATGATGAGTACCCTTCCTGCTCGGAGTGGGGGGTCGGAATACTGTTTCCCCATTTCTCCACGAATTGATAATTCGGGAGATCCACCCATTTTCTTCCTTTCTCTTTATAGCATCAACCTTGGAAAAGTTATATACTATCCTCTTCTCATTCTCTAGACTACTCTCTAGATCAGAGATTTTAGTGTCCTTGACCTTGTTGGATGCCAATTGAAGAACCAACAAGATCTTCAGCCGAGCAATCTCCTGAGCTTGTTCTTCAACAAGTAGGTTGCTTTTCTGAAGGGCTCTCTTCAGAGAATCAGGATTTTCTGAAGGGAAACAGTTCCTGCCTTCAGAAACTTCATGAGAGACGAGGCAAGATGAAGAAATTACCTGCTCTTCAGTGTTATTGTCATTAGAGCCAGTGACCGTTGTGTCATCCTCATCAGAGCTGCTTTCCTCACTGGCCTCTTCAGTCTCTGACACGGACACTGGAGCTCTGATGCTGTCCGATTGATCCTTGCCTTCATCTTCAGAGGCGAGGACCCCCACATAGGCTTCATCCTCTAGTTGACAGCAGATTCCAGCTTTCTTTGATCCCCCCATCAGCTCTGAGATCATCACCCACATAGATTTGGCCGTCCCACATTTTTCCAATCTGGAGCGAGAAGGTCCAGACCAGATACCCATGATAATCTGACGAATCATCTTGTCCAGATTAAATAATGAGAGTTCCGTCTCTGACATCTCAGCAATGCACTTGGGCATTTGGATATTCTTTCCAGAGCCGGAGGTCTTCATAGGAATAAAAGGACCCTCTTCCAGGATGAAAGATGCTCGAGGATCGATAGCCTCCAAGTGATACGACACTCTCATCTTCCAGACGGGATAATACTCCTTTGTGCATGTGGGAAGTCTTAGTGGCGATATCTCATGATCCAGCTCCATGCTTCTGACACTGGTGGCAGGATTCTACTCAAGGTGTAAACCTTTTTGATGAGCAACCTGGCTCTGATACCACTTGAAAGTCCACCTAGTGTCAACTATCTTCACCTATGGGGGGGGGGGGGGGGGGGGGGGGGGAATAGGTGACGTGCAGCGTTTTTGCGGAATTTAAAATTGTACCTGCACAAGAAAACAAAACAGCATAGCACAGAAAGTACACAAGCAATTTATAGTGGTTCCCCGATTTGGGTACATCCACTTTCCTCCTTCGACCTATCTCCCAACAAGGGACGACTCGGTCTCTTCACCAACAGGATTGAAATCCAATCCTTGCACTATCGGAAGGAACCCTTCCACACCTAGGAGTCAACACTCCCACAACACGGGTTGCACCCAACCCTTACAACTAGGAACCAACGTTCCTTTACAACAAAAATGAACTAGAATGTACAAGAAATACAAACTACGTTTGGAGACTAAGGTGTCCCTCTTCGTTGACGACGTGTTCTTGAAGTCCACGAAGAGTCCACAACCCTAGATCTCTCTTGGAGAGAATCTCCCGGAACCGGCGGCGGCAAGATGGGCGGCGGCTTGTTTCACGGGATCGGCGGCGACAACGGTGTGCGGCTGCTATACTTTGGAGATCCAAACTTCGTAGCAAAGCTAGCTAGGTCTTCCAACGGTCACACTAGGATCGATCGTCTCAATCGATTCGGACGGGGAAGGTTTTCCCGATCAACAAATCAAGAGACAAAGTATCTCCGGTTAGACACGTGAGACTCTAAGCTTGGCTAAGCTTCTGTCGCCGGAGGATCTGGAAGAAACCATGATCAAGACCGGCGATCAACTTGCTTGAGCGGCGACGGCGGCGGCGGCGGAGCGGAAGTCCCGATCTAGGTCACGTCGCGGCTCGTCTTTTTCAAATCTTCTTCGCACCTCTACGGTTGAAAAATACGCGTGTATTTATACAGTAAAATACTCTTTTATGATCGTTATGGGTCCCACCAGAAGAAACCCTAATTCCGGTTCAAAACAGTGCTAGCGGCAGAATCCGGTCCAGCTGTTTCCAGAAAATTGCCCAAGTCAAAATCGGCGAGAATCGAAGGTGATTCTCGTCGAATCGGCGAGAATCGAAGGTGATTCTCGTCGATTCGGCGAGAATCAAAGATGATTCTCGTCGATTCGGCGAGAATCAAAGATGATTCTCGTCGATGTTGACTTGATTGCACACTCTGATTTAGCCGGGTCGAGTCGGCGAGAATCAGCCAGTGATTCTCGTCGAATCGGCGAGAATCACTTGGTGATTCTCGTCGATTATTACTTAGCATCAGAGTTGCTCGCTTTGAAGTAGCTGGATCGAGTCGGCGAGAATCAGCCAATGATTCTCGACGATTCGGCGAGAATCACTTGGTGATTCTCGTCGATTTACACTTAGACGATTTTTCGTCTTTCCACCCATGAGGTGCTCCTTGACTCATCCTTGCTCATTGTCTGCTTTTGCCTTAACACAGCCCTGTACTTGAAAATAAGTACACTCCAATAGAGAGAGTACACGTAGGCCAACACACTGATCTGCTCAACGAGGGATTACGTCGTGCAGACTCGTGTATATTGACCTACTGCACCCTGACATTGGTGTGCACTTAGAGAGGAATAACTGCAAGCACAACTTGAAATATTTTGTCAAATACATTGTGAATTCATCTTAGCTTGACAGGTGGCTTCCTCAAATCCAGGTAATTGTGGATACAATACCCAACACCTTCGTTATTCTCACACCCTTCTGCGAGTGCCTCTTCCACCCTGCCTCTGCACCCCTTGCGCAGATTCTCGAGCCAACTCGCCTGCTGAGAAGCAACCAAAGCGACTCTCCGTCTCGCCTCCTCCTGTAGATGGGATTGAAGACTATCTGGGTGACCCTTCGAATCCAGCGGAGATGAAGCGCAAGACAGCTGAGCTTTTTCGGAAGCACGCGCTCATCATCCACTCCTTGGCGCAGGATAAGCAGGCCGCGGAGGGCGCATTGAATCGCTGGAGAACGAATGTGCTCGCCTATCCTCCGAAGCTAATGCCGAGCTAGATGTTGATGGCACAACCCTGAAGCCATCATTAGCGAGACTGATATGCAGCTCCGTCTCGCGCGCCGCGGTCTTGAATCTATTCGCGCATTTCACTCGCGGAGCAGACCTCCCTGTGCGGGAGCTCGCGGGGGCCGCTGGGAATGGCACCCGTATTGAAGGACGTCCGTCTCGCCGCTTCTTATCTTCTATTTTTGAATGTTGTAATAATAGCAGTCTTGTAACGTCGTCTCGCCTAATCATGAAAAAACTGGCTGCCCGCCGTACGCGGGATGATCTCTGAATAAACATTTTTTCTGCTGATTTTTTATTCCCCTTCTAATTTATATTCTTTTTGATTATATTATATATATTTTTCTTTGATTGTGATGGGTCGTGCCGATCGAGATTGAGGAGAGAGAAACGAACACCGACTCTTCGCCTCCCCTTATATTTTTCCCGCCCATCAATCATTGCTCTGTATTGGTTATAAATATGTCTGGCCCGGGGTCCGATAGATACCGCACTTTTCTCTCCTGCTGCTACCCAAGCTCTTGGCTCTCTGATTCTTTCGTCTCGCCAGCCCCTCTCGCCCTTCTCTCTTGGTTCTCTCGCCAACTTCTTCTTTTCCTTTGTCTCGCCGAAGACCGTCTCGCCGAAGAAGATGGGTAAGAAGAAGGTTGAGGAAGGTGAGGGGCGCAGCCGCTGCGGGAAGAGGTTCACAGACCACGACTTCCCGCTTGGCCGGCTCCCTCATGAAGATTATCATAGGTTTGCCCACGAGTACCCGGGGGATGGTGTCGAGTCGCGTCCCCCCAAAGTCGGCGAGTGCATCAATACATACTACCCGGGAGAACTCGCCTTCCCCATCTCGCACTTTGAGGCGGGGTTGCGGCTGCCCCTTTGGCCTGAGGTAAAACAGGTTTTCAAATATTTTGGTGTCGTCCCGGCGCAGTTCAACCCTAACGCCATCTCGGTGTTGATCGCTTTCGCCTGCTATATGCGCCGGGAGCGCATCGAATTCAGCTTGACGGCCTTCCGCAAGCTCTTTATCTACCATGCCAACGCCGATGGCGTCTCGTACTTTACTGGGCAGGGGCTTAAGGTGTGCGAGACGGCCAATAAGAACCACCACTGGCTCACTCGATTTGTCTTCATCCGGGGATACCGCGTTGATTTCGGCGGCATCCCTCTCGCGCCGGTGTCTCCGCCAGAGAGCTTATACGTCACCCCACAAGTCAGTGGCCCAGAGAAGATGTTGTGCGAGTACCTAGTCGGCAAGAACTTCGAGGTCAACTTCTTGCGGCGAGGTCTCGACTCGCTTCCCCCAGTGCTCCTTGGTGAAGGCATTCTCATTCTTTCGTTCTCGCGTCTCGCTATTTGTCGTCTCGCCGCTTAATAACCCTTGCTTGCTTTTAGGTGAGCGAATCGTTCCAGCCCTCCCTCCTTACAAGAGCAACATCCACCCCGCAAAGGGTCTTGATCTCGCCAACGCAGCGGTAGAGGCGGCGAGAGAGTCCTTGGCGCCCATCCCGCCGATGAGGCCCGTAGACGACACGGTCCCCTCTCGCTCCAGCCCTCCCAAGAAAAAGATGAAAAAGGTCGTAGTTATCTCTAAGGAAAAGAAGAAAGCTCCCAAGGGAGCCCCATTTCTATAGGGGAAACTCCACCGCCCCACTCGCCGAACCACCAGGCCGTCTCGCCTACTCGCGGGACGGTACTCCCTGATCAACCGGTCGCCGCCTCCAACCTGCCTGCTACGGCGTCCAACCCGCAAGCTGCTGTTCCTGAACAGGCGGCTGCCACTTCCTCTCGCGAAGGCGATTCCTCTAGCCGTCCCGCCCCCTCCTCCCATATGAATTACAACCTGGGTCCCGTGGTTTATGATGTCGTCGGCGACCCAGTTCTATTGTGGGGGCGGGACGCCAACCGCGTGTCCATCTCCACTCTCCTTCCTTCTTGGAAGGAGCAAGAGGTCCCTACCAGCCATGCCTTCGCCGTGGGGTACGGCCTCTATGGCGGCCTTGACGCCGTCTCGCCTGAAGGCGAGTCCACCAAGGATCTCGTGCTAAAAACTTCCCACCATCAAATGCGGGCCTTGGAGTTCTCGCACCGCTCCTCTCGCCGCCTCATTTATATCAATTCAAAGTGGAAAGCCAGCGAGGAGAATCTGGGGGCGGAGCGGGAGAAGTCCACCGGGCTAGCGAGAAGGCTATCTGATGCCGAGTCCCTCCTCGCGAAGGCCCAAGGCGGCGTGGTAAGCCATAAGACTTTTTCCTTTGGTCTTTTTCTTTTTCCATCATTTTTGGCTAACTGCTGGGTCGTCCCGCAGGATGCCGAGACGGCGGAACAATTGCGCTCGCGCGTGGCGGCTTTGGAGGAAGAGGTCCGGGTATTGACAGCTGAGAATGCGCGTCTTCACGCTGATGTCGCCTCGTCGTCTCGCCGCGAGCCCTTCCAGACGCCTCCGCCTCATTATTTTCATGAGGAAGTCGAGGAGCAGTGCCGAGACGCTGGTGTCCGTGCGACAGAGCTGGTGCTGCAAATGATGAAGAATCTGGGGGTTGTAAAAGACGATTCCGAGACCGTGACTGCTCGCGACCTGGTCCCTGAACTCTATAGCGAGGAGAGCGATGATTCTTCATCTGCCGAGGAGGACTGATGTGCCGTTTTCAAGATTTAGAATCACTCTCTCCACCTTTCATTGTTGCAAAACTTTTAATCATACATATTTTTTGTGATATGTCAAGTGACGAGCGAATGCTCATTTTTGTCCTGTCTTCATTTTTGTTCTTTATTTTGTGAAGTTAATCCTTGGCTTGCTCCGACCTGCGGGACGGTGCTATCCCTCCGTCTCGCCGCCTAGCCTTTTCTGTTTTGCCTTTTCCTCTGACTTACGTAAGACGCCTCCTTGATCCTCTTACACCCGCGAGACGGTGCGATACCTTGTCTCGCGAGTGTCCCCTCGCAAAAGGCGAGACGATCCTTGAGATCGCCTGCGGCGAGTGCCTGCGGCGAGTGCCTTACTCTTCCCCCTTTTACCTTAGTTCATTTTTTGTTTCCTAGGACCAAGCTGAGATGCTAAGGTGTAATGTCGCTTTCAAGGAGACTTTCCCCATTATTCTGCCAAAGTGAATTTGCTGCCCTGTCAGTTTCGATACCGATGAAGATGCCTCAATCCAAACCTATCCCCCACAGGCGAGCCTTCGGATCTGCCAGCTAGATGAGAGCCTGCGCAGCGGGTCTACCTGGGGCCGAGCCGAGCTCGGGGTGCCGATGAAGATGCCTCAATCCAAACCTATCCCCCACAGGCGAGCCTACGGACCTGCCAGCTAGATGAGAGCCTGCGCAGCGGGTCTACCTGGGGCCAAGCCGGGCTCGGGGTGCGAATGAAGATACCTCAATCCAAACCTATCCCCCACAGGAGAGCCTTCGGACCTTCCAGCTAGATGAGAGCCTGCGCAGCGGGTCTACCTGGGGCCGAGCCGAGCTCGGGGTGCCGATGAAGATACCTCAATCCAAACCTATCCCTCACATGCGAGCCTTCGGACCTGCCAGCTAGATGAGAGCCTGCGCAGCGGGTCTACCTGGGGTCGAGCCGCTCTCGGGGTGCCGATGAAGATACCTCAATTCAAACCTATCCCCCACAGGCGAGCCTTCGGACCTGTCAGCTAGATGAGAGCCTGCGCAGCGGGTCTACCTGGGGCCGAGCCGAGCTCGGGGTGCCGATGAAGATACCTCAATCCAAACCTATCCCCCACAGGCAAGCCTTCGAACCTGCCAGCTAGATGAGAGCCTGCGCAGCGGGTCTACCTGGGGTAGAGCCGAGCTCGGGGTGCCGATGAAGATACCTCAATCCAAACCTATCCCCCACAGGCGAGCCTTCGGACCTGTCAGCTAGATGAGAGCCTGCGCAGCGGGTCTACCTGGGGCCGAGCCGAGCTCGGGGTGCCGATGAAGATACCTCAATCCAAACCTATCCCCCACAGGCGAGCCTTCGGACCTGCCAGCTAGATGAGAGCCTGCGAAGCGGGTCTACCTGGGGCCGAGCCGAGCTCGGGGTGCCGATGAAGATACCTCAATCCAAACCTATCCCCCACAGGCGAGCCTTCGGACCTGCCAGCTTGATGAGAGCATGCGCAGCGGGTCTACCTGGGGCCGAGCCGAGCTCGGGGTGCCGATGAAGATACCTCAATCCAAACCTATCCCCCACAGGCGAGCCTTCGGACCTGTCAGCTAGATGAGAGCCTGCGCAGCGGGTCTACCTGGGGCCGAGCCGAGCTCGGGGTGCCGATGAAGATACCTCAATCCAAACCTATCCCCCACAGGCGAGCCTTCGGACCTGCCAGCTAGATGAGAGCCTGCGCAGCGGATCTACCTGGGGCCGAGCCGAGCTCGGGGTGCCGATGAAGATACCTCAATCCAAACCTATCCCCCACATGCGAGCCTTCGGACCTGCCATCTAGATGAGAGCCTGCGCAGCGGGTCTACCTGGGGCCGAGCCGAGCTCGGGGTGCCGATGAAGATACCTCAATCCAAACCTATCCCCCACAGGCGAGCCTTCGGACCTGCCAGCTAGATGAGAGCCTGCGCAGCGGGTCTAACTGGGGACGAGCCGAGCTCGGGGTGCCGATGAAGATACCTCAATCTAAACCTATCCCCCACAGGCGAGCCTTCGGACCTGCCAGCTAGATGAAAGCCTGCGCAGCGGGTCTACCTGGGGCCGGGCCGAGCCGAGCTCGGGGTGCCGATGAAGATACCTCAATCCAAACCTATCCCCCACAGGCGAGCCTTCGGACCTGCCAGCTAGATGAGAGCCTGCGCAGCGGGTCTACCTGGGGCCGAGCCGAGCTCGGGGTGCCGATGAAGATACCTCAATCCAAACCTATCCCCCACAGGCGAGCCTTCGGACTTGCCAGCTAGATGAGAGCCTGCGCAGCGGGTCTACCTGGGGCCGAGCCGAGCTCGGGGTGCCGATGAAGATACCTCAATCCAAACCTATCCTCCACAGGCGAGCCTTCGGACCTGCCAGCTAGATGAGAGCCTGCGCAGCGGGTCTACCTGGGGCCGAGCCGAGCTCTGGTGCCGATGAAGATACCTCAATCCAAACCTATCCCCCACAGGCGAGCCTTCGGACCTGCCAGCTAGATGAGAGCCTGCGCAGCGGGTCTACCTAGGGCCGAGCCGAGCTCGGGGTGCCGATGAAGATACCTCTTCCTGTCATTAGGACTTCACAATAAACAATAGACATGAAATAATTCGAGAAGTATATTATATTGACCATGCTTTGAGTACATATCTACCGCTCTCCCTTTTCATGGGTAGAAGCGTTTTAAGTCATCTCCACTCCAGGAGTGGCTCAAGGTCCTACCCTCCACATCCTGGAGGTAGTAGACTTCTGCTTTTAACACTCTCTCTACAATATAAGGTCCCTCCCAATTTGGATTGAGCTTTCTCACCGGGGCGGACCTCCCTGCCGCATCAACCTTTTTTAGCACCAGATCTCCCTCCGCGAATTGTTTTATCCTGATATGTTTGTCGAAGTGCTTTGCCATTCGACGCTTGATCTCCTCTTGTCTGATGGCTGCTACGTCTCGCAGTTCCTCTGCCAGGTCAAGCGAGAGGCGCAGGCCTTCTTCATTTTCCGTCCTCCACGCCTCGTCCCCATCACCTGCAGCCGCAACTCGTGGGGATCGGACCTCGAACTCCACGGGTAGGACTGTCTCACATCCATGGGAAAGTTTGAAGGGAGTCTCGCCAGTGGCCGTGTTCGGGGTTGTTCTCAAAGCCCACAGGACCGAGGGAGCTGCTCTACCCAATTCACTCTCAAATTCTCCACCTTCTTTTTCAGCAGGTTTACGATAATCTTGTTTGCTGCCTCTACCTGACTGTTGCTCCTGGGGTGGTGGACAGAGGCAAACCTGAGGTCGATGCCCAACTGAGTGCAAAAGTTGATGAACTCTTCACTAGCAAACTGAGGGCCGTTATCCGTGACGATGGCTTGAGGCAACCCGTGCCTGCAGATGATCTCTCCCCATACAAAGTTCCTGATGACCTGGGATGTTACCTTTGCTAGCACCCTAACCTCCAGCCACTTGGAGAAGTAATCTATCATAACCAGGAGGAATCTTCTTTGTCCACTAGCTGGAGGGAAAGGCCCAACTAAATCCATCCCCCAAATGGCGAAGGGCCATGGTGCTGTGATAATTCAGAGCCTTTGA
Organism: Platanthera guangdongensis; assembly: GCA_039583875.1. Classification (NCBI taxonomy): domain Eukaryota; kingdom Viridiplantae; phylum Streptophyta; class Magnoliopsida; order Asparagales; family Orchidaceae; genus Platanthera; species Platanthera guangdongensis. Next base: position 236,160,257 of record CM077150.1, read on the forward strand.
GCCGGCAAGAGCTGGAGGGGGCATAGAGCTGGCATTTTCTGCACTTCCTTACAAACTCTGCCGCGTCCTTCCTCAGGGTGTGTCAGAAGTACCCATGTCTGACCACCCTTGCTTCCAACGTCCTCCCTCCGGAGTGACTACCACATTCCCCGGAGTGCACCTCCTCCAAAACGTGTCTGGTCTCCTCCTCCGACACACATCGAGCTAGGAGACCCGAGAGCATCCTTCGGTGCAATCCTCCTTCATGCATGAGATAATGAGCTGCCTTATGCCGGAAGTTTCATGCCTCCTTGATCCCCTCAGGGAGGGTTCCTGTCAAGAAGAAGGTAATGAAGGGATCCACCCACGAGGGTCGCCGATCCACCTCCATTAGCTCCCCCTCTTCGATCGCTGGATGGAATAAGTCAGTCAGGGTACCCCCTCCCCGAGGTCCGAACTTAGTCAATCGATCGGCAGCAGCACTCTCTTCTCTGGGGACGTGCTGGATGGAGAACGTCCGGAACCCCCCGATGATTGCCCTCACCTTGGACAAATACTTCACAAGGGTGGGATCCCGAGCTTCGAACTCTCCTCGAATCTGGGATGCCACCACCAATGAATCCGTGAAAACCTCAACGTCCTTAATCTCGAGCTCCTTTGCCAAGCGAAGGCCGGCTATCACTGCCTCGTATTCCGCTTGCTTGTTGGTTGTGGGGAAATGCAAAGCGACCGCTTGCTCTATGGTCACCCCTTGAGGACTTATCAGTACCACCCCCGCTCCGATGGAGTGCTTTCCCGAGGCCCCGTCAACCGTCATCTTCCATGCTTCTTGTGGTCGCGCCTCCTCGGCCCCGACTTCTGCGACGTAGTCTGCCAAGAAGTCGGCCACTACCTGCGTCTTAATGGAGAGCCTTGGTACGAATGAAATGTTGAACTCACTCAACTCGATAGACCACTTGGCCAGCCTACCCGAGTGCTCCACTCCTTCGAAAATCTTACGGAGAGGATGATCCGTCACCACCCTGATCGAATGTGCTTGGAAATATGGCCGGAGCTTTCTGGCCGAAACAATCAAGGCGTATGCCAGCTTTTCTAGGATAGGGTAACGAAGCTCCGCCTTCTTTAGGATTCTGCTAACATAATAAATGGGCAGCTGCTTTTTCCCCTCTTCTCTGACTAGGACAGAGCTCACCGTCTCTGCTCCTACTCCTAGGTACAAGGTTAGATTCTCCCCTCCTTTGGGCTTTGAAGCAGAGGAGCCAGGGAGAGTTGCTCCTTCAGCTTTTGAAAAGCTTCTTCACACTCCGCGGTCCACTCGAACCTCTGGTTCCCTCGTAGTACTTTAAAGAAAGGTGAGCACTTCTCCCCTGATCTGGAGAGGAATCTGCTAAGGCCGGCTAGCTTTCCTGTCAAGCGCTGCACCTCTTTAGCGTTTTGTGGTGATTCTAGTTCTAGGATGACTTTTACTTTATCTGGGTTAGGTTCTACCCCCGCCGGGGTCAGAAGGTGCCCAAGGAACTTCCCACGACTTACCCCGAAAACACATTTTAAGGGGTTCAAACTCATTTTGAACTTCCTCAAGGTGGCGAACGTCTCCTCTAGATCCTGGAGATGTGAGTTCACTCCCTTGCTCTTTACCATGAGATCATCAACGTAGACCTCTAGGTTTCGGCCCCTCTGGCCTTGAAAACTCGATCCATCATCCGTTGGTAGGTAGTCCCTGCGTTTTTCAACCCAAAGGGCATCATGTTATAGCTAAAGCACCCTTCCCTTGTGATAAAGGAGACGTCCTTGACGTCAGGAGGGTGCATCCGGATCTGATGGTAACCTGAAAAAGCATCCAGAAAACTCATAATGGAAAAACCGACGGCTGAATCATCCAGCGCGTCGATTCGAGGCAGGGGGTAGCAATCCTTAGGGCATGATTTATTTAATAAAGAAAAGTTGATACACATTCTCCATTTTCCACCTCCCTTTTTCACCATTACCACATTGGAGATCCAGCCTGGATACTGGATCTCTGAGATGAAGCCCGCCTTCAGGAGCTTCTTGACCTCCTCGCGTATTGGCTCCTCCAGCTTTGTTGCGATGGTCCTCATCTTCTGGCGTATGGGGCGCGTCCGGGGGTCCAGATTCAGGCGGTGGCAGGCCACGTCCGCATCGATGCCCGGCATGTCAGCCGCGCTCCAAGCGAAGACGTCAATGTTGCTTTGAATGCAGGCCCGCATCCGCTCCTGGTCCTCGGGGCTCAAGCCCCCGCTGATCCGCACCCTTTGCACCTGCCCTGGCTGGTGTAGACCTCCATCTCCACCACTTCCTCGGCCACCTCCAGCCGCGACTGCTCCCAGCCGTCCCTTGATTCTTCCTCCAGCTCCGGCTCTTCCTCCCCTCCTGCTCCTTCAACTTCCATCACCTCATCCTGCTGCAGCTCAATTTCCACGCCTCTTCGGGCTTCCTCCTCAGCCACTTCTCCTTCCACTTCCTCCTGCCTTCCCTCCTGTGGCTCCAACTCCCCATTCCTCCGGACCTCCTGCACATCTCCTCCTCTCTGCTCCTCCTCAATCTTCATGGCCCCTCCGGGCTCTCTTGCTGCTGCTCGACCTCTACACCCCTCTGGGCCTCCTGCACATCTCCTCCTTGCTGCTTCTCAGTCTCCCCTCCCCCGACTTCCTCTTCGGTTCCTTCTCTCGTTTCCTCTGGGCTCACCTCCTCTTCCCCGACAGCTTCTTCACGTGCTGCCATCTCTTTCTCCAACTCCTCTGCTTCTGTTATCCAAGATATGGTGTTAACCGCTGTAACGTAGCATTGTCTTGCCACCTTTGGCTCCCCCCTGACCCTGACCTGCACCCCTCCGTTGTTGAATTTGATACATTGATGAAAAGAGGAGGGGACGCGGCGAAAGGCACTGATGAGGGGACGCCCAAAGATGGCGCTGTAGCTGCTCGGGGCGTCTACAATCACGAACCTGCAGTTCCGTGACACGCCCCCCAACCTCACGTGCAGCCCTACTCCCCCTTCCACTTCTTTTCTCTCTCCGGAGAACCCGAACAACGGTCCATCCGAGGCCAAGATCCTTTTGGCTTCCACCTGCATCTCATTGAAGGCCCTCTTGAAGATCACGTTTACAGAGCTCCCATTATCCACCAGGATCTTGGAGACCGTGAAGTTTTCCACCGCCGTCTGGATCACCAAGGCATCGCAGAACGGGTCCTCATACTCCGGCATGTCCTCTGAAGAGAAGGTAATTTTTTCTTGCGGGGGCGGGGTTTGGGAGGTCGAGGCTACCCCCTTCGGAACATGGTCTGGAGGCTCCCCTTTTGGGTGGCCTCGATCCCAATCCCTCCATGGATTGCCCGATTCCTCCCCGGGTTCCCACATCCACCGGTACTCGCACCTATCCTCCGTCTCCCTTGCTGCACTTCCACGATCCTTACTGGCGGATCCTGCCTCCTCAATCCTCTGGCCTCTCTCATCTCAAGAACTC
>CM077150.1:236164219-236271790 GCA_039583875.1 Platanthera guangdongensis
ATAATTGCATTAAATGATTTTTTATCCTAGCAGTTAGCAGTGGAACTCATTCTTTAAAAATACGGATTAATTTTTTATCAATATGGTCCCGACCTTGCTGTAAGCAACCGGTAACAGAAAAATAGTATTGCACTAACTGTCACACCTCATATCTCAGTGTTCAATTTTTATATATAAGTCAAACAGGCTCTGTTTTCAACGGTGGTGTGTGGTCGTAAATGCATCGGTTATGTTAATTATCATGCGTTAACAAACACTTAATCAAACACATTCGTTTGAACATAAAAATGAATGAAGTTTCGTAGGCTTTATTTGGTTTAGCATTTTTAGGTGGCGTTTGGAGCAAACGCCACCAGACGAAGGGCAACCAAACAAAACTTCGTCTCTTTTTGCTCCGTTTGCACCCGCAGCAAGGAGGAAATGCCCCCCCCCCCCCCCCCCAACCCACCGCTTCGTTTTGACCCCCACCTCCCCCCCTCCGTTCGGAAGCTTCGTTTGTACCCGCTTACTCCTCCCACCAATGCTCAATCAAACAAAGCCTTTTAGATGAGTGTTAACGAATGACATGACAGCCACCGCTGTGAGAAACAGGGGGTAAAAATTGGGTCCGGGCAGCGGATCTTCTTTTAGGTCCCCACCAATGAGAAGGAGATAGCCTTGATTTTTTTTTGGATCCACAATGCACAGTAAAACTGTGCACAATGGCCCCACCTGCTCTCATTTTTTGATGGCCGAGCGACCTTAAAGAAGTCAGCTCGACGGACCAAAAAACTTTCGGCGAAACGGAGCCAAAATAAAGGACTGACGCGGTCTTGGGGGCTGAACTGATTTATTAAATTTGGCTCCCTGAGCACTTTATTTAATAATTTTTCCCCTGTTATTCGTTTGTCTCATAATTGCATTTTAAAAAAAAAAACACCGTGATTTGTTCGTCATCACCCCGGCGCCCAGTCTTTAACAGGGATAGCCGGATAGGTGTGGCTACAGAGAACGCAGTGGTCCATTGGAAAAAAAATGTGTGGTGAATGGTTTTTTTGAATGTGAGAGGATTCAATGCATCTAAAAAAAATTCAAAAGATCTTTCTATCACAACATTTTTTTTCTAGGTGCAATTCGTATCGGTTCGGTTCGATTCTACTCAAAAACAAGAATCAACTTGTATAGGTTCAGTTCCAATTTTTGAAATCGGAATCGACTCACGGTTCTAAATTGTAGAACCGGAATCGAACCAGAAATATCGGTTTGGTTTCTTAAATTTAGAATGTAAATATGTTGCACTAAAAAAATAAATGCAAAACCAATGTTTATAAATCAAAAAAATTATGAGATTTTAAGTTTGCATGACTCCAAAATCATCAAATTTATGTAGATTACTAAATAGTAAATACATTTAATAATCTCATTATTGCGGCCAAACTCGGCGTTTCTAAACTGGTCTAGATTGGAACGTCTGAGCCCGTGGAGCGGTCAATTGTGCACACAATTGCAAAATAAGAGAAGTAGTACATCGATATTTTTGACCGTCAAACCCAATCTTGCCGTCAAACTGTGCCAGTTCCAAAACCCCACTTAGCTTGGGTTACAAGTCAGTCCAAAATCGAGGGCGACAAACCGCTTCTCGTTACAATTGGGGGTGAGAGAAACAGAGTACACCAGTGCTCGGTGGGCGACAGGCCCCCTCACGCGAAGCTCGGGACTAGTTTCCTTTGGCGACGACGAACGCTCTTGGGCATCACGCGGATGCTGGTCACGGCTGTGGAACATGCGGAGTATTGTTGGCTCAAACTTGCGGGATGCTGCGCGCAAGGAGGCTTCTCTGAGCAGCTCTAGGGACTTTCCCCTTTTGCGATGGACTTGCGACGAATTTTTGGTGGAGAGGCGGTTGCTCATAGAAGGAATCCAACATAGCTCTGGCCTAAGGAGGAAAAAAGCGGAAATGAGGAGGCATGAAGTTCCTTTCATAGCCTCCAAGAGGTGTTCATGTGGGTTATCGGCTATCCACACACCGTAACCACCAATAATATTATTTTAAACATATTTCGAGCGCATATAAATAGTGTAATATTTACTAAATGCAGCCCGCCACTAAAACCACGATTCTCCCTCCACTAACGATGGAAGTTACGCGGGCGGTTATTCGCGCAACGGACGACCATGATTACGGGGGGCCGATCAGACAACAAAGAGAGACGACCCCAGTGATGTGACCAACGGGAGAATCGCCCCTGCGGGCGAGCGAGGCGTCCGACACCAACCCTACGAGAGGTCGACCCCGGCGCCGGAGGCGGCCGACGACGATCGGCATGGCGTCCGTCGGGCGTGGGAAGCGACCGACCAGAGCCGGCGGGGATTGGGCTCGACCGCCTGAGACTTGCGACCTCCCACGACCTCCTTGCGACCTCCCACGACCGTCAAGGCGGCCGTGGGAGGAGGCACTGCCGCCGGTCGAGGTGAGCGACGGGGTTGCCGCGCCATGTAGACGCAAAAGCGCGGCTGCAGGGCGTAGCCTCCAGCCGGGAGCCGGGCCAACTTCCCGTGGCCGGCGGGCGGAGAAGGAGAGGGAGGGGCCCAACCCGATGCTCCGCGCGACCGCAGAGTGAGGTCTCTCGGCCGGCTGGAAGCCAGGGCGGCTTAGGCCGACCGACCGGATGCAAGAGAGGGAGAGGGGTCGGCGCTCCCGACCGGCCCCGACCGGTTGACAGTAGTGGGATCTCGCGTGCACGAGATCGTGCATGGTGATCGCATGTGTGGCGGTCAAACTCATGATCCCACCAAATTAGTATCGGTCATGAGTGGACTAACCACACCCCAACAATGCTATAAAATGGAGCTCATCCCCATCACTTGTCATACAATATTTCATATTCAAAATTTCTACTAATTAAGCAAAAGACCAACATTGTCAAAACATGAGCAGATACTTTATAAAATTATATATGAAATATTTCCATCAAGCTAATTATTCACTACAAATATATTTTTAATACATAAATTCAATAACTAAGTTCTCGTGTCGGTTCTGGGTACCCGAGTGTAAGAACCGAGAACCTAAACCAGTGGTTGGTTCTGAAAATTTTGGACTCAGAACCGAGCCGAGACGTATAACAACCGACCCGAACAGCTCGGTTCGGTTGGGTTCCTGTCTGTTTCTCGCTTCTTCGGTTATTTTTGCACACCTTATCCCCCCGCCCAAAAAAAACAAAAAAAATCAGCACCTCCAAAACAACAGCAATGCTTTCCAACTCAAAACACTTTTCTCACCATCGCATGACAAAATCTTCAAAACAACATTAACTGTTAAATTGCTCGAAACATTCTGGGTGGTGGTCAAAGTTGAACCTTCATAAGCAAAATATGTATTTTGCTACTCATCAAACCACCGTCCCGTTGTCCCTAGCTTGGATTTTACAGGCAAACCTTAAGTTCAATACGAGTATCGAATATCTCAATATCCTAACCAAATCTGTTAAGCCTCTGAGTTAGTTATATATCTGAATATACATTAACAATAACAAATTAACAACACTCAAGCCTTTGACTCACTATAGTAGGGTCGGCTATTTGGATCCTTTGTCGTCAGTGTGTCCTATATTTAGTCATAATCTCATTAATGCCTAGGTACATTATGTCTTTCCCTTATAGTTTCATTTCGGGTCTTTATTGGTCTACCCCTCCCAAATTTAACATGTCTATTGACTAAACTCCCACAAAGCTTAACAGGTGCCTTTAATGGTATCATTGGTACGTGTTCAAGCCAGCTTAGTCGAGCTTTTCACATCTTCTCTGCAATTGGTGTCACTCCTGTCTTATCTCTGATACATTCATTCCTAATTTTATTCAGTCTCGTGTGTCCTAACATTCACCTAAGCATTTTCATCTACACAACTCCCATTTTTTCTCATGTAGACAACTTCACTGCACAACACTTAAAATCATAGAGCATCGCTGGTCTAATTAATTGCAGTACGGTAAAACTTGTCTTTAAGTTTAATAATACTTTACGATCACATAAGATCTATGACGCGTCTCTTCACTTCAACCAAACCTACTTGGATTCTAGGTATCACAATTTTATCAATACCTCCACCTTTTTGAACTATCGTTTCAAGATATTTAAAGCACTCATTGTTGGTAATATTTTAATCATCCAACATAATAACGAAACAATCCGTCCTTCTTGCACTGCTAAATTTAAGCTCCATATATTGTCTTCGCCTGCTCAACCTAAAACTTTTTTTTTCTAAAGTGTCTCGCCAAGATTCAAGTTTCGCATTTGCATTCGGGCTCATCTCATCGACCAAAACGATATCATCCACAAGCAATAAACACCAATGCATTGCATGTGTGATATGTCCGAGGAGCTCATCTAAGATCTGTGACGGATCCAGAAAATTGATAATGTGGTTTCACAAATTTTTTTTAAATGGAATAGAACCATATGAGTGTGTCACTGAGTTTTAGAAATTTTAACAAGAGGCCGGGGTATACAGTAACTTCTTCCAACAAAATAATTTGAATGCTTCTATCTTATCGAAGCTATTTCTCTTTCATTTGACCACTATTTTTGAAAAATATTGAGAAAGCAAGTGTCCGTCGAGCCCACCTCTGAATCCGCTCCTGTCTAAGATAAGAGTAACATTAAGAAGAAAAGCGTCATTTGCATAAATCTAGTTTCTCAATTGCCATGGCGTTGAAAACACTTTAGAACTATTTGAAAGGACAGCAGTGGTTGGAAATAAAGTATGACGTAATAACTGTAATTAGAGATAAAACGATGTTATGCAGAATTTATGCTTCAAAGCGAGAGTTACACCTAAACGAATAAATAAGCAATGGAGAAAAAATAATACCCAAACAATATTTTCTCGAAAAGCCATATCATTCGCAGTTGACATTTTCAAGGTTTTGATTTTCCTTCTTAGCAATTCATTAGCCCTTTCACACCTTAATTTGTTTGCTCCGGACGCCATCGTACTTACCCGTTCGATAATTGGCGGAGTAGGAAAACTCACAGCTCTTGCACAAGCTAAATAATCTAAGACTTTTTTTGGGAGAGTGATTGTGGCTGTAAAAAAAATAATTGTAAATGCAGATTTATAAATGGAAACGGTTAGAAATTGATTATTGAAAATGAAAACTTGTTTGCATAGTCTGTGTTTGGAGAGCTGTGCAGAACAGAGAACCGTTTGACAAAACAATAGTGACGTTTTATAAATATATTTTTAATAAATGGTTGAAAATAATATATTTTTTAATTTTTTTATTAATTACTTTTACTGTTGATATTATAACTTTAATTAATTTTAAGATTTATACTATTAATAATATGATTTTTATTATATATAATTCTAAACTATTTTTCTAATATTTATATATATATTTCTATATAGTATATATATATATATATATATAATATATAATATATATATAATATATATATATATAATAATAATATGGGCGGACCCACTTTGGAGTGAGCGTGGGCGACCGCCCACACTAATTTTTTTTAAAAAAATTTAATAGTATTTGTCACGGTTTAAACCGTGGCGAAACTCTATTTTTTAAAAAATTAACAGTATTAGCCACGATTTAAACCGTGGCTAATACCTTATTTTTTCAAAAAAATTATCTAATATCCTATTTTTTAAAAAAATTAATTGTATTACCTCGTTAAACCGTGGCTAATACATTATTCTTAAAAATTATAATATTAGACAGTTTAAACCGTGACTAATACTTTATTGTTCAAAAACAATAGTATTAGACGTGATTTAATCATATGAATCAAACAATTTTTAAGTCCGCCCACGCTAAAAAAATGTTTCAGCGTCCGCCACTGTATATTAATGTTAATGTTCATCCTCCCGGCCACTCCATTATTCGCCCTGCCTCCGTCATTCTTCCATCTTGCCTCGCCATGCTTTCGCGTGGCTCCATCGCCGGCGGCCTGCCTGGAGCCCGCCGGTGGGGTCGTCGGACCCGGCGAACTCCCCGGAGGTAGACCGGCGGGGCTTTGGCTGACGGCAGGGCCCTCGCTGGCTGTGGCCTTGACTGTGAGGCAATTTCCAAAAATGGCGCAGCACGGGATGGCGGCACAGCGGGATGGCGGCACAGAAATTTTCTTCCTCCTAAACGTGGCAAACTGGAGGTCAATCCGCATGTTTTGTCCCACAAATTTTATAGCCGGGAGAAACGCAGGGCGGTCCGAATATAGGCGGAAAAACAAACGGAAAATTAAGCCACGACTGTGTTTTATCAAAATGAAACGCGTAAAATGGCAAGCCAAATGAAGCCTAAATTTTACTGTAGAGATGGAAGTATTCATTGCTTTAGCTGAAGGGCCCTTCATGTTTTTTAAATAACGATAATGCCATTGCATTCATTGTTGTTTGCCCTTGTCCAACGACCACCGATAAGGATGCTGTTTTGGAATGAATCACGAGGCTCACGACTTGACTTACCACTAAACTTTAGTAATGAGACAGAGACATGAGTGATAGGCATATTCAAGACAATATTTGATGTGGGGAGAACTATTGTGGGTTACGGCATTTATTATGAGGTGCGACAGTTAACGTGGGGAGCGAGTGCACGACATTTATCGTGTGGGGAGGGGGGATATTTATCGTGGGGTGACATTGGTCCTAGGCGACGACATTGGTCCTAGTGACGACATTGGTCGTGGGCGACGACATTGGTCGGGGGCGCGTCATTCGTCGGGATCGACGACATTCGACGAGGGCGGCACCATTCATCAGTGACGATGTTAATTGTCGAGGGCAGCACCATTCATCAGTGGAGATGTTAATTGTCGGGGGCGGCTTCATTCGTATCTTGGGTTGCGACATTTGTCGTGAAGGCGATTTTTGTCATGAGACGTCATTTGACGTGGAAAGCGACATTTGTCGTGTGGGGCGACATTTGTCTTGAGGAGACGACATTTGTCGTGGATGCGTCATTTGACGTGGGTGGCGACATTGATTGTAGGGGACGACATTTGTCTTGGCGAGGGCGGCGACATTCAACGTGAGCGGTGATATTCCACGGAGGCGGTGTCATTCGACGGTGGCGGTGACATTCGACGGGGATGTCCACTAACGGTGGAGGCAGCAACATTCGACGGGAGCGGTCACATTAAGCGGGGCTGGCTACTAACGGTGGGGGCGGCAACATTCAAAGGTGGAGGCACCAAACAACGGGCGGCTACTACTAGTGGGTGAAAACTAACCAACATAACTTACAAACTGTTATGTCGCTCGAAGCATCCGGATGAGGATCAAAGTGGAATCCCCTACCCGTTGCCCCTAGGCGGGTATAAATAGGCAAACCCAAGGAGTTTCTACGGTTATCGGATCTACATGTGTCCGAACTGACCCGTTATGCCTCTGAACCCGTTATTCGTCCAAATATACATTAACAATCTCCTCTTATATTTGTGACAAATAACGTATACATTTCGGAGTGCAGAAAATGGAAAATATCAAAATAAATTTCCGACTTTAAACATTACATAAGAGTTAGCACAGTTTTAAAGAAAAACACAAACATGAGTTTTAAAACAATAACATAATACATCATAAAAATATAAATGTGCTACTCCATATCAAATAAGTTTGGAAAACAAATAATGACTATACATAAACGTGTAACAATTCTACTCAGAGAGTAGATCATCATCATCTAAGTCAAAATCCACTTTCTCTCCTCCATCTTCATCAGTGCCTGCAAGGAATTTCATGAGTCAGACTCTATGAATTCATAAACATATGCAGTGACATATCAAAGTAAACTAGCTCTACCTAAATGAGCATAACACTTGTAGCAGTAGTGAAGTAACACTGTCAGCATCTCTATCCAGTCTAGCTACGACCAGTCAAGTTTTGATTTTAATAAATCAAAACTTGTTATCTTACGCATTAGTGACCATTATGTACCTCATTGTACAACCCCGTGTCCGGCGAGCAGGGTCACCAGGGTCTAGGCAGATCGGGCTGAGGACAATAGGCGAGCTCGACAGTAAAGGGGCGAGCCCGAGCTCGGCATTCGTCGACCAGAGATCGACGATCGACGACCCCGAGCTCGGCATTCGCCGAGCGAGGCACAACTCGCGTCCTCGCAGTGGAGCTCGGCAGCAGTAGGCGAGCAGAGCATGCCGAGGTGGTCAAAGCTCCCCAGCTCGTCTGGATGTATGAGGTACTTTTTACTGTTTTGCCCCCACTGGTCTGCCCATAGCCCTTCAAAACAGCGGAGTTTGGCTGTTGGTAGACCCAACCAAGGGTTTCCTGGTAATTTCAGATCAGTTCTTCTGGTTATTGTCATTCCGGATTTCAAAAGCTATAAATAGGACCCAAGGGGTACCCCAGAAAGCAGGTTCTTCCCTGTGCTCTCCTGCTCCAATCTTCAAGTACTTTCTGAGGGTACCTTAGCTCGGCTTCTGGCTAAGGAGGGGAAGCGCTCTGAGATCTTCCGGGTTTGTGGTGGGACCTCCCCCGCCGAGCCCTTGGGTCTGTGTTACCTCGTCTTCTTTGTTGTTTTGCTTGCAGCATCGAAGTAGGCGCGAGACCACCCCTTCCCCAAGGGCGAACTCCACGAGAGATCGAGGAATCGGTTTCAACATTTTGGTGCGGTGAGCGTGGATTGTGGTCAGCGCAGAAAAGCTTCGGCGAGCTCAATGACGGGAGGACAAGGATCTGACAGGCAGAACTCGCCCCCCCCGCCTCTCACAACAGTGGGGATGTTGGAAGACTTCAGGAACGAGGTGCTGGGCCTCGTCAAGTTCGCACTCGGCGCGCGGGCCGAGTGCTCGACTCCGGCAGCCCAGATCGCGGCCGCCCCCTCTTTGGGCGAGGACGCTCCCGGCCGGCGAGCTGGGAAGGAAGTGGCGAGGAAGGCCGAGGGTGCGAGCTCCCAGGGCGCGAGCTCTTCCCCGGCTCGGCAGGCCGAGGCCGGTTCGGCGAGCTGGGCTCGCGAGACTCGCTAGTTCGCCCAGTGGGGGGAGGCAGTCCTTTCAGCGAGCTGGTCTCCTCAGCTCCGGTCCCAGATGGGTTCAGGGAACCCGAGATGTCTTACTATACCAGGAAGGGAGACCCGGTCCAGCATGTCCAATGGTTCGAGGATGTGGTCTCCATCCGTCAGATGTCAGACGGATTCAAATGCCGACTCTTCGCTATCACCCTCCGGGAGAGGGCAAGGGAGTGGTTCCACCAGCTCCCGGCCAGCTCCATCTACTGCTTCGAGGACCTGCGCCGAGGGTTCATGCTGAGATTCACCACCTCGAATAGGAGGAAGGAGTCCGAGTCCTTGTTCCACATAAAGCAGGGGGTGAACGAGACGTTGGGGAGCTATGTGGACCGATTCCAGGAGGAAGTTACTCAAGTCCAGGAAATGTCGGGCCATAGTCTGATGATGGCTTTTACCCTGGGCCTGCAACAGGGTTTCTTCCGAATGGAGCTGAAGAGAGTTCCCCCCTCTCCTACGAGGAGCTGATGGAGAGGGCGGCAAGAGAAGTCGACGGGGAGGCGTCGAACCCGGAATTTGCAAGGAAGCTGGCCAGGTGGGCAACCAAGGAGGAAAAGGAGTCGAAGGGAGGAAGAGGACAGGAGGAGAGGAGAGGAGACCCCAGGCAGAGGGAGCAGAGGCAGCTCCAGGGGCAGCAGCAGCCGAGGTGGGGGCGTCAAGAGCCCGACCGACGGCTAGGATGGAGACCCGAGTGGCAGGGGCAGGGGCCACAGAGAGGGTATTACGGAAGGGATCACTACCAGGGGAGGCAAGATCAGTTCCACCCCCCAGGCTGGAGGCAGGGCCAGAGGCCCCGGCTCCCCGATCAGGAAGAGGCCATGGCCATAGCCTTGGGAGCAAGGAAGGGAGCGTGGAGGAGGAGAAGAAGAGAGGTCAGGGTGGAGCTGCCCTATTGCGACTTCCATCAGGAAGAGGGGCATGCCACAACCACCTGCCCGGAGTTCCTCGAGATGAGAGGGAACAGGGAGCAGCAGCAGCAGCAGGGAGGTCGGCAAGAAGTGAGGATCGAGGAGGTCCTGCCTCGGGCGGAGGAGGATCGGTGCGAAGACCGGGTGGATGTTGGAACCCGAGGGGGGATTGGAGTGATCCACGGGGGAGTAGGGGTCGAGGCCTCCCGCAAAGCAAGCCTCCACACCATGTACCGGCGAAGCGTCGCCTCCACATCCCAAACCCCACCCCCGGAGGAGAGGATCACTTTCTCCAAGAGCGATATGCCGGACCACGAGGACCCATTCTGCGATGCGCTGGTCATTAAGGCAGCCATCGAGAACTTCACCGTCTCTCGGATCCTCGTGGACAACGGGAGCTCCGTCAACGTCGTCTTCAAAAAGGCGTTTGACGCAATGAAAGTGGAGGCTAAGAGGGTGCTGGCCTCAAACGGGCCCTTGTTCGGGTTTTCAGGAGAAAGGAAGGAAGTAGAGGGAGGAGTTGGTCTCCATGTCACCTTGGGGGGGGGGGGGCAGTCCCGAAACTGCAAGTTCGTCATTGTGGACGCCCCCAGCAGCTACAGCGCCATCTTCGGGAGGCCCCTTATCAGCGCCTTCCGCTGCGTCCCCTCATCTTTCCATCAGTGCTTGAAGTTCAACGCTGAGGGGGTCCAGGTCAGGGTTAGGGGGGACCCAAAGGTGGCGCGGGAGTGTTATGTCACTGCGGTGAACACCATCTCCTGGCAGGAGGGAGCTGAGGAGATGGGGCGAAGGATGGAGGAGGTCGAGCAGGAAGCAGGAGGGGAGGAACTGGGAGTGAAGGACTGCGCAGAGGAGGCGACAGGAGGAGATCTGGAGGAGGTGGCCGAAGTGAGGGCCGAGGGAGGAGAGATGGAGGTAGAGGTCCCCGTTCCGGAGGAAGGGGATGCCGAGGGATGGGGAGAGCAATCCAGGCTGGAGGCAGCAGAGGAAGTGGTGGAGCTGGAGGTGCTCACCCGAGGAGGAAGGATGGAGAAGATCCGCGTCAGCGGGGGGCTGACCCCGGAGGACCAAGGCAGGATGCTGGAGTGCATCCAGAAGAACGTGGACATCTTCGCTTGGAATGCCGCGGAGATGCCGGGGGTTGACGCGGATGTGGCCTGCCACCGCCTCAACCTGGACCCGGGAACACGCCCCGTTCAGCAGAAGAAGAGGTCCACTGCGGACAAGCTGGCGGAGCCCATCAGGGAGGAGGTGGCAAAACTCCTCAAGGCCGGCTTCGTGTCTGAGATTCAGTACCCCGGCTGGGTCTCCAACGTGGTCATGGTTAAAAAAGGAGACGGCCGATGGAGGATGTGTATCGACTTTTCCTTACTTAATAAAGCTTGTCCTAAGGACTGTTATCCTTTGCCTCGAATCGACGCGCTGGTTGACTCAGCCGTCGGTTTTTCTGTAATGAGTTTTTTAGATGCTTTTTCAGGTTATCATCAGATCAGGATGCACCCCCAGACATCAAGGATGTCTCGTTCATCACAGGGGATGGATGCTACTGCTACAGGATGATGCCCTTCGGGCTGAAGAATGTCGGGGCAACCTACCAGAAAATGATGGATAGGGTCTTTAAGGAGCAAAGGGGGAGGAATTTGGAGGTGTATGTAGATGACCTCATGATCAAAAGCCGGGATGTGGACTCCCACCTCCGGGACCTGGAGGAGACCTTCGCCACCCTGCGCAAACACAAGATGCGATTGAATCCCCTAAAATGTGTCTTTGGGGCCAGCAGGGGAAAGTTCTTGGGGCACCTCCTCACCCCCGCGGGGGTCGAGCCGAATCCAGATAAGGTCAAGGCTATCTTGGAGCTGGGGTCCCCGCGGAATGCAAAGGAGGTCCAATGGCTGACGGGGAAGCTAGCAGGGCTGAGTCGCTTCCTTTCACGGGCAGGGGAGAAGTGCTCCCCCTTCTTCAAAACGCTAAGGGGTGGTCAGAGGTTTGAATGGACCAAGGAGTGTGAGGAGGCGTTCCAGGCCCTCAAAGTGCAGTTGACACAGGCTCCGCTGCTCCAAGGGCCGAAGGAGGGGGAGGACATGTTCTTATATCTCGGGGTCGGGGCGGAGGCCTTGAGCTCCGTCTTGGTTCGTGAAGAAGGGAAGAGGCAGCTCCCTATTTATTACGTGAGCCGGGTCCTGAGGAAGGCCGAGCTCAGGTATCCGATTTTGGAGAAGCTAGCTTTTTCCCTAATCATCTCGGCCAGGAGGCTGCGACCTTACTTCCAGGCGCACTCAATTCGGTAGTGACTGACCATCCCCTCCGCAACATCTTTGAGGGGGTGGAGCATTCAGGTAGGCTGGCTAAGTGGTCGGTGGAACTGAGCGAGTTTGATGTCTCCTTCGTTCCGCGACTCTCGATCAAGGCTCAAGCTATGACCGACTTCTTGGCTGACTACGTGGTTGAAGTAGCGGAGGAAGAGCTCACCCGCCCGACTCCTTGGAAAGTGAGGGTGGACGGAGCCTTAGGGAGGCATTCCCTTGGAGTGGGGGTGGTCCTAGAGAGCCCTCAAGGGACCCGAATCGAGCAGACGGTGGTGATACACTTTCCCATTACCAACAACCAGGCCGAGTACGAGGCCGTGATAGCAGGGCTTCGCCTGGCCAGGGAGCTGGGGGTGTCGGATGTGGAGGTCCTTACTGACTCCATGGTAGTAGCTTCCCAAATCAACGGGGAGTTCGAGGCAAGGGAGCCCACCTTGCGATCGTACTTGGCCAAGGTGAAAGGGGTCATTGGCACTTTTCAAACATTCACCATCCGACACGTGCCCAGGGAAGAGAATGAACAAGCCGATCAGCTAGCGAAGCATGGTCCCCAGGTGGGGGCACCATCACCGACCTGTTCCGCCCCTCCATCGAAGAGGGAGAGCTCATGGAAATCGATCAACAATCTTCGTGGATGGATCCAGTTGTGGTTTTCCTCTCCACGGGAGAGTATCCGGAGGGGGTAGATAAGAAGAAACTAAGGCACAAGTCAGCATATTACCTCCTCCAGGACGGGCAGCTATACAGGAAGACCCTCTCAGGGATGCTGGCCCGCTGCGTGACCGAGGGAGAAGTACGAAGCATCTTGGAGGAAGTCCACTCAGGGGAATGTGGGAGCCACTCCGGGAGTCGGACCCTGGAAGGGAGGATAGTCAGGCAAGGGTATTTCTGGCCCACCCTGGGCCGAGACGCCGCAGAGTTCGCAAGAAGATGTCATAAATGCCAGCTGTTTGCCCCTCTCCAGCTACAGCCGGCCCAGCGACTCAGAAGTATCACGGCCCCATGGCCCTTCGCAATTTGGGGAATGGATTTGGTTGGGCCATTCCCCCAAGCCAGCGGTCAGAGAAGATTCCTCCTAGTAATGATTGACTACTTCTCAAAGTGGATGGAGGTGAAGGCGTTGGCCAAGGTGACCTCCCAGGTGATCAGGAACTTTGTTTGGGGGGAGATCATCTGTCGCCATGGGCTGCCCCAGGCCATCGTCACGGACAACGGGCCCCAGTTCGCCAGTGCCGAGTTCACCAGCTTCTGCGAGCAGCTTGGAATCGACCTCAGGTTCGCCTCGATCCATCACCCAGGAGCAACGGGCAGGTGGAAGGCCGCAAACAAGATCATCGTCAACCTCCTCAAGAAGAAGGTGGAGAATTTGAAGGGGAGCTGGGTGGAGCAGCTTCCTGCAGTTCTTTGGGCCCTAAGGACCACCCCCAACACGGCTACGGGAGAGACCCCCTTCAAACTCTCCCATGGATGCGAGGCAGTGCTCCCCGTAGAATTCGAAGTCCAAACCCCGCGAGTCGTGGCGGCAAGAGAAGGCTGTGAGGAATGGCAAGCGGAGAATGAGGAGGAACTGAGGCTCTCCCTTGACATGGTGGAAGAGGTGAGGGACCTTTCCGCTATCCGGCAGGAGGAGGTGAAAAGAAGAATGGCAAAGTACTTCGACAAGCATGTCAGGGTCAAGCAGTTCGTGGAAGGGGACTTGGTGCTGAAGAAAGTGGATGCAGCCGGGAGATCAGCATCCGTAGGGAAGCTCAATCCCAGCTGGGAGGGACCATTCATTGTAAAGGAAGCCTTGGGGTCAGGGGGCTATCGACTCCAAAATGTAGAGGGCGAGACCCTGAGTCTCACCTGGAGTGGTGACGACCTAAAACGATTTTTCCCCTGAAGCATGTACGCAACACTTTGATTATAATAAATTCCTTCAACTCTCTAATATTATCATAGCTAGCCTGCATAGAGGGATATAATGTATTTTGGACCCCGAGCAGATCCCGCTGTCAGGCTCTCACCTAGCTGACAGGGCTGGAAGTCACTCGGTGTCA
Organism: Platanthera guangdongensis; assembly: GCA_039583875.1. Classification (NCBI taxonomy): domain Eukaryota; kingdom Viridiplantae; phylum Streptophyta; class Magnoliopsida; order Asparagales; family Orchidaceae; genus Platanthera; species Platanthera guangdongensis. The sequence continues at coordinate 236,178,491 of CM077150.1, forward strand.
TCCTTGGCCTCGAGCAGATCCCGCTGTCAGGCTCTCACCTAGCTGGCAGGGATGGAAGTCACTCGATGGTGTTAGTAGTGGACCCCGAGCAGATCCCGCTGTCAGGCTCTCACCTAGCTGACAGGGCTGGAAGTCACTCGGTGTCATCCTTGGCCTCGAGCAGATCCCGCTGTCAGGCTCTCACCTAGCTGGAAGGGCTGGAAGTCACTCGATGGTGTTAGTAGTGGACCCCGAGCAGATCCCGCTGTCAGGCTCTCACCTAGCTGACAGGGCTGTAAGTCACTCGGTGTCATCCTTGGCCTCGAGCAGATCCCGCTGTCAGGCTCTCACCTAGCTGGCAGGGCTGGAAGTCACTCGATGGTGTTAGTAGTGGACCCCGAGCAGATCCCGCTGTCAGGCTCTCACCTAGCTGGCAGGGCTGGAAGTCACTCGGTGTCATCCTTGGCCTCGAGCAGATCCCGCTGTCAGGCTCTCACCTAGCAGGCAGGGCTGGAAGTCACTCGATGGTATTAGTAGTGGACCCCGAGCAGATCCTGCTGTCAGGCTCTCACCTAGCTGGCAGGGCTGGAAGTCACTCGGTGTCATCCTTGGCCTCGAGTAGATCCCGCTGTCAGGCTCTCACCTAGCTGGTAGGGCTGGAAGTCACTCAATGGTGTTAGTAGTGGACCCCGAGCAGATCCCGCTGTCAGGCTCTCACCTAGCTGGCAGGGCTGGAAGTCACTCGGTGTCATCCTTAGCCTCGAGCAGATCCCGCGGTCAGGCTCACCTAGCTGACAGGGCCGGAGGTCACTCGATGGTGTCGGCCTTGAAATCGTCAGATACGGGTCAAAGTCTCAGTGCCAGGGAGCAAAGGGGAAGAGGTTCTGTCAGGGCGAGCTCGGGCTCGGCAAACCCAGCTCGACATGATCAAGAAGGCAAGCCAGGCTGGAGGACTCTGCATGAGCGAGTATGGACTCGTCATTCCCGGCTCGGCATTGGCGAGTGGAACGCGAGCCCGGGCCTCGCTAGAGGAAAGCAAGCCAGACCGGGGCACCTCGCCCCCTTTGCCCATTAGACTTTTAAAAAAACATTTCTCCGTTTTTCGGGCTCAACCTGGATGGCTCGCGTGCGAGTTATGGTGGTGCGACAAGGGCGGAGATAAACTCGCCCCCGAAGCATTTGGGGCTCGACGAACACTCAAAGCGCATCCACTCGCAGGCGCGCTCTCATAACTACTCTACTCGCGGAACCTGTCTCGGCGAAGTCGTGTGGGGAAACACTCGCATATATTTAGAGCTCAACAAAGAAAGTAAAGAAAAGAAAAGTGGCACGGGTATGATCAAAAAACTTTTATTATTTGCAAAAAGTAATTACAGGGGCTCGCCTCGGCGAGTAAACAAAAAGGAAACAACAAAAAAAAAATACAGGCTACCCTCGGGCCTCGCCCCCTCCGCCGGACTGGTCCTCGCCGTCGCCCGAAGGATCCTGAAAGCTTTTCCCGAACATCACGTCCAGGCTGTCCTCCTTCTCGCTGGTCGGCGTTGCCGGGAATAGGCTCGGCATCAGGTCCCGAGCCGAGATCCCCTCGCACCCCTCCACCAGCACCCCAGAATCCTTCATCATCTGGAGGGTGCACTCGGCGGCTTGGATGGAGTTGATCCGCAATCTCTCGACGAGGTCGGCCTCGCCAAAGATCCGCGGGCTTTTGTAGGGGAGGGTAGGGTCGATGTCGTGAGGCGGGAAGAAGATCTCCGCCTGGCGACGCACCTCGCCGAGGAGGTGCTGGTTCTCCCCCTTCAGCTTCGTGTTCGCGCCCTCCAGCTCGGCAAGGCGTGCACGCAGCTGGCCGATCTCCTCCCCATGCTCAGTGTTGCGAGCCTGAAGCTCCCCTGCAGCCTCGGCATCCGCGACCAGTAGTGCGCGCAGCTGGCTGACCTCCTCCCCCAGCTCGGTGTTGCGAGCCTGAAGCTCGCCCGCCGCCTTGGCATCCTGGAAGAGTCCATTTAGCAGCAGCACAAAATATTCTAAGTGAAAAAGAAGAACAGCGCTTGAAACTTACCAACCCGCCGGCGGCTTGGGCGAGTAGACCCTCCGCTATGCCGAGCCGCCTCGCCTGATCGGTGACCTTATCCTTGGCGAGGTCGCGAGCCTGCTCAGCCTTTTCGAGTTGGTGGCTGAGGGCAAAGCTGCGGCGTGCCAGCATGTGATGCAGCTCCAGGGTCCGCAGGTGGGACTGCAGGCCCTCATGCCGAGCTGCCGAAGGGTCATCTTCTTGTAGGCCTCGGCATCCTCCCGGCCATATAGGCCGAAGCCGAGGGCGTAGGCGTGACCGGTGGTAGGCTCGCGGTCGTGCCAGGAGTGGTGCAGAGTGGAGACGGAGACTCGATGAGCGAGCTCGTCCCACTGCAGCATGGGCTCGCGCGCCGAATCCTTCCAGCGTGCACCGAAGTTGAAGAGGGGGTGTTGCTTCGGCGGCGCGCGCTCGCGGGCAGCCCTCTTCGCCGATGGAGGAGGGGAGATCGCCGCCGTGGAAGAGGGGCCCTCGCCACCTTTCCGCCCCTTGCTGGTTATCTCCTTCAGCGGGCTCTCCGGCGACGCGTCGGGAGGGGTCGCCGACGAACTGATGTACTTGGGGCTGGGCTGTTGTTGTTGCCCCCGCGGAGCCAGCAGGGCTCTCCGCATCTTCTTCATCTGTCGATGGCCGAATGGCGGGTTCGAGCCCGCGTCCTCAGGTCGCCTCTTGCTGGAAGAGGGCTGCGAGAGGGCCGCCTCATCTCGGCAGGCCGCCGCCGCCGCCCTCTCGCGAGCAAGAGGGTCGGTATGGAGCCCGGATCCGCGAACGGCGGGTTCACGGGGATTATTCGCTCCGCTGCAGGAAAACACTTAAAAGTTAGGAATTCAGCAATGATATGGCGAGTTCGGCGGGCAGGCGAACTCGGCAAGATGAGGAGGGAAGCGTACCTTCGCCGGGCAGAACGGGGGGGGGGGGGGGAGCGCGTCGAGGCCCCTCCGCAGGAAGGCGACCTCGAAATCTTTGTGGAGGAAGAATTTGTGGAGTTCGGCGTCGTTGCCGGACACGACCGGCGGGCGGTACACCTCCTCGCCCTTCTGCTGAGGCGAGTAGGGAATGTTGCCGAGATCGCCCTTGATGAAGGCGATCTTGGTCATCCAGGTATGGTGCTTGTTCGCGATCTCGCGAACTTTGATCAGCGAGCCGCCAAAGTAGGCGACCCCGTCCGGCGTCGCCTTGTAGGAGAAGAGCTTCCTGAACACCGTCAGGTTGAACTCGATCTTCTCCCGCCGGAGGTAACTCGCGAACGCCACCATCATCGCGATGGCGTTGGAGTTCAGCTGCGCCGGGACGACCCCGTAGTACTTCAAGATCTGCCGGATCTCCGGCCACAGGGGAAGGCGTAACCCCACCTCGAAGTGCGAGATGGGGAAGGCGAGCTCATCTTCATAAAAAGTGTTGATGGCCTCGCCCGTCCTCGGCCTGCGCGCCTCGAAACACAGCGGCACGCGCTCCGCCACGAATTCAGCGAGCTCCTCCTCGCTGGTGTGCCCCTCGAAGAAGCAGTAGTCCGTGAAGTGCTGCGCGCACTTGGAGCGGTCATCGGCATCTGGATTGGTCTTGCCCATATTCGTAGGAAAAAAGCACTACGCGAGCAGGGAAAGAGGAGAACACAGAGAAAGGGAAGCAAAGCAATAAAGGCACAGTACGGGGGTAGGTGAGGGGGGGGGGCTATTTATAGGAAAAGAAATCTGGGGCGGGCCGTCAAATCAACTCAGCTCGCCGCCCCAGCTCGCCACCCCAACTCGCCGACTTCCGGCGCATACCGACCAAGGCTAAGTCGAACATTGCGGCATTTTATTCAAGTAATATGATTAAGAATATTCTAAGAGTTGTTTATTACAGAAATAAAGTTCAGGATTTAAAGAGCAGGGCACACAAGCAGGGAGGGCATCGGGGTGCGAGTACCGGTCTGCTCGGCAAAGGAGCCGCCCACTTACCTACCCCGGCCTCGTGACCCCCGCCCCCCAGGCTGTCGCGCGCGGAGCAGCTCGCGAATCCTTCCGGAATTCCTCTGCGCAACCGAGAGACCGTCATCTATCTCGTCCAGGAACCGGGAGGGGGACATCAGCTCGCCAGCTTGGCCGCGGCGAACCTCGTCAGCAAGACGCGCGTAGTCGCGCTGCAACGTCTCGTTGACCCCCTGCACCTCGCGCAGTCCGCACACCAACTTTTTGAGGAGCTTGACCTCCCTCCTCGTCAACTCGCCTTGATCCACCTCAGGACCCAGGTAAGAGTCCAGCGAGCTCGGGGAAGGGAGGGGAGAATAGTGGGCTGCCCGCGAGGATTCCTCGGCAGCCGATTGACTGGGAAGAGCTGTGAAGACAGATGTTAGCAAAGAAAGGCAGGAAAAACTCATGAAGCAAGGAGTAAAGCAAAACTGACCTGAAGAGCTCGGCGGTTCAAAGGAGATGCGGGGAGGAATGAACCTGAGATCCTTCCCGCGACCCGGACCGCGAGCCCCAGGCGAGACGAGCTCAAATCCCGGGGTGGGAATGGTCCCCAGACCCGCCCCCGCGACCACGTCAGCTTGGCGAGGAGGGGAGGTGCACACTGGCGAATTCGGCCTCTGCGAGCTCACAGGCAGGATTCCAAAGAGCAGAGGCGGGTCCCGGGGATGGCTATCCGGTGCCGAGAATCGCGAGTTGGCGAGCGTGGTCTCGCCTCGCGGTGTGGGCTCTCGCGGCGCGACGCCCTCGCCATCTGGTTGACCGTCCAGGTCGTCGCCAACTACGACCACCTCTCCATCCTTCTCAAGAATAGTTCCGGTGGAAGAACCGGTCTCGCGAGCTAGGGTGGCCCTCAGGTCGTTGAAAATGGGCTCAGCCTCCTCAGGGAATGGCTTTGACTTCTTGGAACTGGGCTCGGCAGAATCGGAATGGGGAGCTTTCGCGGGGACCGCCGTCAGAGCGGCAACGCAAGCCGCGGAGGCCTGGCGGGCTCGGTCTATGCGCTCTTGGATCTCCTTAGGAAGAGGCATCTTGGCAGGGCAGCAAAGGGAATGGCAAGAGTCAGGCAGTTGGGCAGGTGCACATATATATAGCCGCAGGTGGCCCCCACCAAAAGATTCCCTCCAACTCGCCAACCAGCGCTCGCCCCACACTTGGGGTTGGATGTTTCTTTCCGAGCTTTGACAAGCTCGAAAAGAGCGGGGATTGTGTACAACCCCGTGTCCGGCGAGCAAGGTCACCAGGGTCTAGGCAGATCAGGCTGAGGACAATAGGCGAGCTCGACAGTAAAGGGGCGAGCCCGAGCTCGGCATTCGTCGACCAGAGATCGACGATCGGCGACCCCGAGCTCGGCATTCCCCGAGCTCGGCCTCGCATGCCGAGGTGGTCAAAGCTCCCCAGCTCGCCGGGATGTATGAAGTACTTTTTACTGTTTTGCCCCCACTGGTCTGCCCATAGCCCTTCAAAACAGCGGAGTTTGGCTGTTGGCAGACCCAACCAAGGGTTTCCTGGTAATTTCAGGTCAGTTCTTCAGGTTATTGGCAGTCCGGATTTCAAAAGCTATAAATAGGACCCAAGGGGTACCCCAGAAAGCAGGTTCTTCTTTGTGCTCTCCTGCTCCAATCTTCAAGTGCTTTCTGAGGGTACCTTAGCTCGGCTTCTGGCTAAGGAGGGGAAGCGCTCTGAGATCTTCCGGGTTTGTGGTGGGACCTCCCCCACCGAGCCCTTGGATCTGTGTTATCTCGTCTTCTTTGTTGTTTTGATTGCAGGATCGAAGTAGGCGCGAGACCACCCCTTCCCCAAGGGCGAACTCCACGAGAGATCGAGGAATCAGTTTCAACACTCATCATATGACTTGGTACACTGTCATTTGCAACATTATCAAATGTGGAATAATGTGCTATGATCACTAATGTTAGATTAACACATACAACGACTTTCTATTCCCAGTTGAATAATTCTCAAATCAGCTTACAACGAGAAAGATGTTAAGTCATCAGGTGTGGAATGACTAGCATCTAACCATCTTGGGCTTTCATTAAGAAATTATTTGGGGTTTTCAGTCTGTTATTAGATGCTTGAATGTTGCGACTATAGGTTCTTACTATAAAAACATAAACATAGGAGGAAGTTTCATATTTCTATGAACTTTAATCTCATCTCCCCCGATGTTTTAATGGTGAGAACTTTACTTAAGCCGTTTGTTAAGGCGTCTGCAACATTATCTTTTGACCTCACATCAACGAGATTCACAATCCCTTGACTCGTAAGGGAGGTCAACCAGGCATGTTTCATCCGTAGTTGCCTTCTTTTGTTATTGAACAAAGTGTTCGTAGCAATCGTTTTAGTTGCCTGATTGTCGCAGTAAACTGCAACAGAACTCAACTTCAGGCTCGACAGTGGAATGTCCATTACCAAATCTCGTATACACTCTGCTTCTTCTCCTGCTGAAGCTAGAGCATAGAGTTCGGATTCCATAAAAGACAGTGCAATACATGATTGTCTCTTGGACTTCCAAGCTACAGCTGCTCCTCCTAGTGTGAATATAAATCCACTAGCGGACTTGCTGTCGTTTAATTCTGAGCACCATGATGCATCAGAATATCCTTCCAACACTGGAGGATGACCATGATAACATAAAACATACTTTTGGGTGTGCTTTAGGTATCGCATCAGCCTATCGAGGGCATCCCAATGGTCTTGGCTAGGATTACTAGTGAATCTGCTTAACATGTCGACCGTAAAGGCTATGTCAGGTCTTGTGCAGACCATAGCATACATGAGACTACCAATCAGTTTAGCATAATCTGACTGTCTAACCACAGCTCCATCATTGGGCTTCAAGCGATTATTGTAATCGTAAGGTGTCTCCACTGCTCTACATTCATTGTATCCCCACGTGTCAAACAAGGACTGTATATAGTGGCTTTGACTTAGGGAAATGTCATTTTTCCCAAAGCTCACTTGCATGCCTAATATAGTCTCAGCTACACATAGGTCTTTAATGCTAAACGTACGCATTAGTTCTGACTTAACGTCATCCACCACAGATTGATCAGAACCAAGAATCAGCATATCATCCACATACAAGCATATTATAGCGACTTTGTTCGACCTATGACGTATGTAAAGACATTTGTCCGAGAGACTCGACATGAATCTCATGTTCCTTACACTATAGTCAAACTTCTCATGCCATAATTTTGGTGCTTGTTTTAGTCCGTATAGCGACTTGATTAACTTACAGACCTTAGTTTCGTGACCGTGAACTATGAAACCTTCAGGTTGGCTCATGTATATCTCTTCGGTCAGATCTCCGTTCAAAAACGTAGTCTTAACATCCATTTGATGAACAATAAAGTTCTCAATAGACGCAATAGCAAGGAGTATCCTAATGGTTGCTAAGTGACACACTGATGAATATACATCAAAGTAATTCACTCCACTAACTTGTGTGAAACCTTTAGCCACCAGGCGTGCTTTATACTTAGTTACGCTACCATCAGGGTTGAGCTTCTTTTTCAGAACCCACTTACACCCTATAGTTTTAGCCCCTTTTGGCTTATCAACCAACGTCCAGGTATTGTTCTGAAGCAAAGAGTTCATCTCTTCATCAATGACCTCTTTCCAGAGTAGAGAATCCCTTGATCTCATTGCGTCCTTATAGTTGGATGGATCAGCCTCAACGTGATAAGTGACAAAATCACTACCGAAGGTTCTGGGAGTTCTCTCTCTCATCGAAGTCCGTCTAGACTCTAGGACATTATTGTCTACCGGAACTGAATAGGAGGTGCTCGGTACTGATTCAGGTTCTTCCTCAGTAATAGTTGCTTGCATACCTGGGATTGTTAGGTCCTTATCCTTAAGGAACTTATCCTCAAAGAACACAGTATCCCTAGATTCAATAATTATATTATTAGACAGGTCTAAGAATCTATCTGCAGCACTATCTTCAGCACAACCTAAGTAGACACACGTGTTGGTTCTAGGTCCAAGTTTAGACCATCTAGGGTCAGAGACCCTGACATAGGCTATGCAGCCCCAAGTCTTAAGTTTAGTCAATGTCGGGGGTCTCTTAAACCAAAGCTCATAGGGTGTGACGTCTAACTTAGCATGAGGGACTTTGTTCAGAATGTTGTTTGCAGTTAAAACTGCTTCTCCCCAATAGGCAGTAGGCATGCCAGCAGTGAGCAACATAGAGTTCAACATCTCTGTTAACGTTATATTTTTTCGCTCGGCTATACCATTCGATTGGGGTGAGTAAGGAGCAGTGGTTTCTGCTATGATCCCTTGAGAGGCAAGGAAACCCCGAAACTCACTAGACATGTATTTTCCTCCTCTATCACTTCTAAACCTCTTTATTCTCATGTCTAGTTGGTTTTCTACTCTGGTTTTGAAAAGACAACTTTTCAAACGCTTCATCTTTAGTTTTAAGAAGATAGATGTGACAGAACCTAGAGCAGTCATCTATAAACGTGATCATATACTTTCTTTCTCCTCTGGTGACAAAACTTTTAAAGTCACATATATCGGAATGTATAAGCTCTAGGGGTGTTGTGCTCCTAGTAACCGCACTAAAATGTTTCCTAGTGATCTTTGTCTGAGCACACACATCACATTTCTCAGGCTGTGACTTAGTGTCTAATGTGATCTGGTGAGTTCTAGCTATTTGGAACATTTTCCTATAGTTCACGTGTCCTAATCTCTCATGTAGAGTCTTAGGGCTAACTAAGTTTGTTTGAACTTGTTGAACTACTTCGTTTGCTAGACTTAGTCGGTACATCCTATTTTGGACGTATGCACATCCAAAATAGTGGGAGTTAACTGACAGTGTTACTCTACCGCTACAAAAAATAAATGACATACCAGCATCACATAAAATACTAATAGACACTAAGTTAGCAACTAATGCCGGAATAAATTTAACGTTCTTTAAAATTAAAGACTTACCTGAGGATAGCAGCAAGGTTGCGTTCCCCACCTTCAGTACGTCAGCTGTGTCGCCATTGGCCACCGTCACAGACTCTTTCACAGTAGTGAGACCTGTCATAAGAGCAGAATTGTTGCAAACGTGGCACGTTGCCCCTGAATCCAAGTACCACTCTGTGCTGGCCGTAGCGTTTCCAACCATTGCAACAAAGTCGGAAGGCTCAGCTTGGCTAACCATATTGGCTTGGTTGCCATCCTGTGGTGCTTTGGTTCTTTCCCTTTTAGGGAGCCTGCAATCAGATGCGCTGTGTCCCCACTTGTTGCAGTTGAAACACTTGCCCTTGAATTTTTTATTGCGTTTGTTAGGGCCTGCAACTTGGGAGCTACCATGGGAGGGTCTGGTCCTCTTAGGGTTCGGCACGCGTTTAGAACTAAGGAGCATGTTAGCCGCAGCCTCCTGCTTGCTAACTATTTCTAAAGCGTGTCGAGTCTTATTTTCATCCTCAATGCGAATAAATCGTTTGAGGTCATTAAGACCGACATGCATCTTCTTGCGGTACATTTCAGTTTTAAAGTTGTACCACGTAGAGGGCAGTTTAAAAATAATTGTGTCAGCAACAAAACTGTCTGACAGATAAATGTTATGCCTCCGAACCCGTTATTCGTCCAAATATACATTAACACAAACTCATGTACATTGAGGAGCAAACTCCCTTTGAATGTTTTCAATGCCAATTAGAAAAAATTAAATGAAGAAGTCTATAAAGCAGGTCCACCCAAAAATATCATTTACTGGATTAAAATTGTGGCACCATACTTGGAATTTAGAAATCCTCCACATGTATTCCTCTTAATAAAAATTTGGACTGGCACTGTTTACATTCTCTGGGATACTAATTTTTTTTTATCTCTTAGGCTCCGTTTGGCACGATGATGGTGATGACGGTCATGAACATGAAGATTAAATTGTCATTCGTTAACGCCCACTTAATGAACTTTATCAACTTTTATGTTAAAATGGATGATGTTTGTTAGATGATTCTTAACGAATGACGGTTTAATCCATGCATTTACAACCGTCACTGCCGTGCCAAAGAGAGCCTAATTAGTTACAAATCTGCTTCAATGTAATTTTCACTAATTAAATCCTGAAATTTGACAAATATTTTAAAACATGATTTCACACACCTCATACCTGAAACCTTAAAACCGTCTAAACCAATACCATATGCATACAAAATCCCAATGCTCGAATCAGATAATAGCAGTTACGAGGAATCTGAATCATATGCAGAAAATTAACCAAATAATTTTGACACATTGGAAAAATCAACCCAAAGTAATTTTGTGCAGGAATTAGATCATAGCAGTTTGAGCCCTGCTGTGAAGTAGGGTTCAAAAAGGGCCACGTTTTGTAAATCTGGACGGCTTCAGCATGCGATAAATCAACCCATTGTTCCCGTCGTGAATTTCGTTGAGAATGAAGTGCCAATCCATCTCAATGTGTTTCGTTCGTTCGCGAAACACTGGGTTGGCTGCGATGTGAAGAGCTGCTTGATTGTCACAAAAGAGTGTCATTAGAGTAGTGCAGCAGGGATCAAACTGCTATGATCTGATTCCTGCACAAAATTACTTTGAGTTGATTTTTCCAATAACGTGCCAAAATTATTTGGTTAATTTTCTGCATATGATTCAGATTCCTCGTAACTGTTGTGATCTGATTCTAGCATTGGGATTTTGTATGCATATGGTATTGGTTTCAAAGGTTTTATTTTCAAGTTTTAAGGCTTTAGGTATGAGATGTGCGTGAAGTCACTACTTCACGTTTTAAAATATTTGCTAGATTTCAGGATTTAGGCTACGTTTGGCGCGGCTTGTTGCACTTTATTTGCTCCGGTGAGGTTGGACAAAAACGTCATTGTCATAGAATATATGTTTGGTATCACAAATATAACAAAAAAGAGACTAGTTCGAGGCATAAGATTTTGATATGACAATGACATTATTGTCCAACCTTACCGGAGCAAATAAGTCGCGATAACCCGCGCCAAACAAAGCCTTAATTAGTGAAAATTATGATTGAAAATAATTAGTAACTAAATGATATAAAAAAAATGATACCCCAGAGAATGTAAATAGTGCAAGTTCAAATTTTCATGAAGGAGAATAGACCACATGTTGAGGATTTCTATGTATGGTGCCACATTTCTAATCCAGTAAATAAATTTTTTTTGTTGGACCTGCTTTACGTTGGGTTTTCTCTAGGGGTGTCACATTGTATGTGCACAACAAAAATTACTTCAAGAAAACACTAACTAGAAGCAATGGATCTTGCAAAAATCACGACTCGAGAAATAAAATGCAAAGTATCGGTGTGGAATCGAGTCACACTACTCGATCAGACAGCTCTAGGAATTGTTGTTTTAAGTCGGATTCAAAATCTGGTTGACTTCTTCGATCTGCGCCTGATTCAAAATCAGCGGCTTGGTCGATTGAGTCCACGCGGAACTAGATCTGCGAATTCACAGGTATCCACACTAATACCAAGAAACGCCTCACTGTTGTCGGACAATAGAAGGCTGGGAGTTCGTCTCCACGAATTGCTAGATCCATCGCCGGAGAAGATGACCGACGCTAGGGCTCTAGTTCATAAAAGGAAGCCGCCAGCGTCGTCAATTTCGCTGTTCGGAACACTTCAGAAAGGGCCGGGTGAACTTTTATGCTCAACCCCAGAACTGAAATTATATTTATATAAAATTATCAGTGAACCAGATTTAGGCTCAACAGGAATTACCCTAAGAATAAGTGAACCGGGTTCAAGGTTTAAAACAGAAGAAAAAGCTGACACTGGTTGTGTCGACTTGATGTTTAGTCGATATACACTATATAGACTAGATGTCTAGTCGATTGGCTTGATGTCTAGCTGATACTGTTCAGCCAACGCTGAAAAGGTTTAGTTGATCGGCTTGATGTCTAGCCGATATTGTCCAGTCAACACCGAAACAATCTAGTCGACATTTGTCTAGTCGATCGGCTTGATGTCTAGCCGATATTGTCCAGTCAACACTGAAATGATCTATTCGACATTTGTCTAGTCGATCGGCTTGATATCTAGTTGATATTGTCCAGTCAACACTGAAATAATCTAGTCGACATTTGTCTAATTGACCGGCTTGGTGTAGCCGATATTGTCCAGTCCACAAAGAAACAATCTAGTCGACATTTGTCTAGTCGATCGACTCGATGTCTAGTTGATATTGTCTAGTCAACACTGAAACAATCTAGTCAACATTTGTCTAGTCGATCGGCTTGATGTCTAGCCGATATTGTCCAGTCAACACTGAACCAATCTAGTCAACATTTGTCTAGCTGAACGGCCAAATGTCTAGCCGATATTGTCCAGTCAAAACTAAAACAATCTAGTCGACAATTCTCTAGTCGATCGAGTTTTGTCGGCAGACTATTAAGTCGACATACATTATGTTGACTTGATCTCTAGTTGATATCACTATATAGACAGAGTATAACTGATATAGACTTTCTCTCAATCATTCCAAGCTTGGCTCTTCACTCATATCCTATACAAGTAGAGCCACCCCAACACTTCATCCAATTTCTCATTTCTTATTATGTGCGACCTTCATTAGCTCATATTACATTGGAAACGAGACTAACTGCTTGACTACTTCCAGATCACATAAGACCCTAACGGTCTCCCACTTGATCTAGAACGTATCAATTATAGTCCCACAAGCAATAAGCAACATCTAACAATGCAACCCCATTACCCAAGTAACATAAGAGTTCGTAACTCAAGGAACCTAGTTGTGACCAATGTTTCATTGTTGTTATGTCTATTTGTCCTTTACATATAGATTAAACTTGAGGTATAAAGCATAACACCCTCTTAACAATTCAATCTCTATTTCTTGATCTATAGTAAACTTTCAGAAATTGGTGAGCTCAATATCATATATTGACTCAGTCAAGCATGACCATGCATTTCTCAGTCTCGTTCCATCAAGGGGACCATGGATGCAACTCTTGTCATATAGGAGGACAAATCTCATCTCTTCCCACACATAAATACACAAATGATTCATAACATACCCATTAACCACTTTTATCATCAGTCTTTCTCAAAGAAAACTAAATGACATCATGCTTTTCCTCACTTAATGAATGGTGTGACTTTAGGTCAATGAACCACAAACACAATTGTTATTTGAGACTTATTTGAGACACGTTCATATAACAATTCACAAAGTAGTCGCATGGTGGGTCTATCTAGTACAACTTATTCTCTAACAAGTACCTATATGAAGATTTGATATTCAATATCATGACTTTAAGAACCAGTCATCAGTCAACCCACATATTAGTTTTAATGTATCATTATCGCTATATTTTCTAAGATGATACCTCGACCAGGAACCGTTTAAGAATGATACATCTTATAAACGCAGGCCCTCACATTCAAATCACGCATATAAATTCCTATGAAAGCAAATATTCTAAGAACATTTATTATGTTAATTAATTTATCATATATAAAAATAAATTCACATAACAAAAGAACATGTCTTAAATGTAAAAAAATAAATACATAGTACAATTCATCACATGAATATATAACAGACAAATATAAAAATCCTCAAGCCTCATACTAGAGCTGATCATTTAGGTATCAAATACCCTACGATCGAATTTGACAATAATGCTTCCTCTGTGATAGAGCCTTCGCCAGTGGATCCGTTATATTATCATTAGTTGGTACTCTATAAATTTTCACACTTATGTTGTCAAGGCGTGCTCCTAGGCGCGCCTGAAGCGCCGCATGGTTGAGGTGAGCGATGCGCGCCTGAAGCACCGCATGGTTGAGGCGAGCGATGCGCGCCCAGGTGCGCCTAGGTGCACGCCTTACCAGTTCCCAGGCGCACTTGGGTCTTTCAATGTGTTTTATTCAACCCAATGTTGTCAAGATCGCGATTTTGCACGTAAGATCCTACGATCTTACATTTTTTACTGGGGAAACGATCCCCGGGCGAACTTGGATCGGACGTTCCGTAGAAACGGTAGGATCGCCGTTTATGATCGCAGGATCGTACGATCGTACGATCCTACGATCACAACCGATCCTACCATTTCCACGATCCTACGATTTTAAGAATCAAAAAAAATTCTTTGGCTCTATAGTAGCCAAAACTGGTATTAATATCAAAACTCAGGTGGCATGGCGAGATTCTTATGGAGAAGAACATCCGGAACTACAAAATTTTGCAAAACATGTATTGAGCTTGACATGTAGTTCTTTTGGACGTGAGCAAAACTGGAGTGCATTTGAAAGGATATAATTACAATTTATTAAATATTTTTTATCACCAAAATTATTGCATACTAATTAATTTTTTTCCTAGGTACACACAAAAATAAGAAATCGTTTGAAGCAAAAGACAATGAATGATGTTGTCTTTGTGATGACAAATTCTCGTTTGACCAATAGCAAGTTGAAAAAAACTCAGAAACATAATTTTGATGATATTCCATACGATAATGAGTGGATTGTTGCCGATGAAGATGATGAAGAAGATCTTGAGATAGAGCCTCCGGATGTTGAAGAGGTAGCTGCTCACATAGGAGGAGAACGAGATATTGGGATAGATGAAGGCGACAAAGATGCTTCATTAGGCAATTTGGACTTTAGCTTAAATGACTTATTTTGAATGAGTTAAATGTACTATTATTATTTACTATGTTGTTGAACTTTTTTATCTATATATTGTTTTATGATTATTGATCTACTATATATTTTTATATATAAATTAGATTTTTTAATTTTGTATAATAAGTAAGATCTTACCGTTTCGTGTCGATCACATGTTTTACGATCTTACCACTGTCGACCGATCTTAGGTAAGATCTCGATCTTGACAACATTGATTCAACCTGTTCTTTAGGAGATGGGCAAAAACATGATCTCAGACGCGTCTGAGGCACCCAATTTGCTGAATTTGAGCGAATTGGACGCCCAATTCGCTCAATTTCAGCGAATTGGGGGTCCAATTCGCTCAATTTCAGCGAATTGGGGGTCCAATTCGCTCAATTTCCTTTTCCCCTCATTTTTGCGCTTCACGTGCCTCGGGCGCGCGTCTGCGCCTTGCGTCTAGGCTCCAGGGCCCCTTTGCGGCTCGATGCGATTTGCGCCTTTGACAACATAGGTTCACACCACTTTGATCGATAATCTCTCGAATAAGATGGAACCGATGTAGTATGTGTTTGAAGTGTTGATGAGATTTAAGTTCCTTGGCCCGTGCAATGACATCGTTGCTGTCACAATAAAGAATTACCAGAGTAATAATGGTAGGAACTAAATCAAGCTCACCGATAAATTTCTTAATTCATACAACCTCAGTCACCACATTTGCAGCAACAATATACTCAGCCTTTGTTGTAGAATCGACAATTGTCTTTTACTTGGAACTCTTTCAGCTCGCATCCAATCCATTAAGGCAAAATACAAAACCTAACTGAGACTTTGAGTCATCCCTATCAGTTTGGAAACTATCATTCGTGTAACCCTTTACAACGAGTTCTTACTCTCCACCAAATATCAAGAATACATCCTTAGTCATTTGTAAATACTTCAGAATATTCTTGACTGCTGTCCAGTGACCATTGTGAGACCCCAATTCAGACTCCACAAGATATTTGTATCTGAGAAATTTTCAAGTTATTCTTTCCAGGATGAAGGATAGTGAGTACAAAATAAAACACATTATAAAAACCTTTCAAAAATTTAATTCATACCTTATATTATTACTCAACAAATATCTTCTTTTATTCGAAACTCTTGGAGATGTGTCGGTACCTAAATAAAATAAACGACGGGCTTAGTCATACAAATATGACTAAGCAAATAACATACATGTTTAACTGTTTTATAAACAGACAATAAACATTAGTAGCAATATGCATAGGTATTAAACTTTTAGTATATAGAAGTGCAGTAAATAAAAAAATGTTTACGTAACATTCTTATATTCTTATATTCTCTTTATTCCTTAGTTCTTAAGTTTTTCAAGGAAGTTTCGTTTCTTTATTCATGTTTGTTCTTTAGCCGTATTCTTTTCATTCATTTTTGCATTCAGTCTATTCATAATTCATTCAACTCATTTTCAATATCAAAATTTTTGTTCACATTCAATCGACTTCTATATTCAATTTGTTAGGAAAAAGAACATGTAAAGACCCATATAATGGCCCATCATAGGCCTTCTTCCTCTTTATGTAATAGTCTTACATCTTGAAAAAAGGACTCTTCTCTATCTTCTCTCCCTATATATATGTACTCATACTTGTATTTACCAACACAAGAAGGATATACAAAGTTTTTCTCATTGTTTGTGCTCTTTTCAACATGTATCAGAGCCACTCGATCCCTCTGGGCGGTCTCTGTTTTTCTAAACACAACCCCCTCTGCGGTCTCCTGTTTTTGAGAGGTTAGAGGTTCTGTCTAACCGCAACCCTCCTCTGGACTCTATCTCTCCAGACCCTGGCGGGCAGACCCTTTCGATCCACGGGGTACTCGGCGAGTTGTTCCCGCCTTCTGTTTTCGGATATCCTCTTGATTTTATAGACTTCGCTGTTGGGTCTCACCGTACTGCCACGTTGCGGTTTGCTCTGTGCCCATTATGGTCTGCTTGTTTTAGCCTCATCTAGCTCTTGATCACGCGGTCTGTCTCTTTGACTGCCACGGTCTGTTGTTAGACCTCTCCATTGCTGGTCGCTGATCGTCTTTGCTCGCTGCAGTCTACTCGTTACCAGCTGCGGTCTACTTGTTATTCGCTATGGTCTGCCCTTGCCGCGTGGTTTGGTATGTGCTACTGCTAACCGCGATTCTTCTCAGTGTCTTGCTGCTGGTTTGTATTCGTCGCGACCTGCGGTCTGCTCTCTGTGTTCGCTCAAAGTCCTCTCTTTGCTCTGTTTGTCGGCTTCTACGTCTTAACTGCAACCCACTGTTCCTGTCTGCGGCCTCTTCTCAGCCCGCAATCAGTGCTTGCCGTTTAGCCGCACTCCGTGCTGACTGCTTACTCTGGTCGGTCTCTTGTTTTCTCTCAGTCCGCTGCGGCCTCTTCTCAGTCCGCCGCGTTCTTGTCGGTTAGCCTGCTTCAAGCTGCGATGTCGTGTTATCCGCTCCGCTGCGTTCTTGTCTCCTGCTCGCTGCGATTTTGCCTAGCCGTTGTTGGTCTTGGCTTAGATGCGGTATTGTCTCCTGGTCGCTGCACCGAGTTTGCCGCTCTTGGTTGTCGGACTCTCTCTACCCGCCAGATCTTGCCGCACCTTCTGTCTGCAAGCTCTTGTCGTTTGTGTATTGCCAGTCCGCAAGATTTGTTGTTGTTGTCTGTCTGTCCCTGTTCTTGCCGCATTGTTCGATGCACATGCATTACCGCTTAGCCTTGTCGCTTACCCGCCTTACCGGTTACCCGCTTCGCCTAGCCGCCTGATCGTGTGGTCATGGATTCCTCTACTGATTCTTCTCCAGCCTGCTTGACCCCTGCTCCTGAACTTAATAACGAGTTGAGAATCACCTCCATCTCTCTTACTGGGAAGATGAACTTTGTTGAGTGGGTGTATTCTGTCCGCCGGCTACTTCAGTCAAAGGGACTTCTGTATCATTTAACTAAGGATACTCCTTCTGCACTTACTAATGGCTGGCTGCGTGACGATGGTCGTGTTCAGAATTGGCTTCTCAACTCCCTTGATGGCGAACCTTACCGCATGACCATGTATCACGAGACGACCAAGGGAATGTGGGATGAGCTCCATTCCCTGTACTCAGGCAAGGATAGTCTCCAAAACCTGTACGATATCATCACTGATCTTTAGTCTCTTGACTCAGGCAGTGCTGCTGACTTAACCTCCTTTGTTGATCGGTCCAAGACGCTGGTTGAGGTCTGGATTCAACATCAGCCCCCGACTATGAATCTAGCTGCCCAACGCGCTCAAAAAGAAGCTATTAGTATTGTCATGATGATGACTCGTGTTCTGCCTCAACTTTATAGCATTCGGGCTCAGATCCTCTCATCTGCTACTATTCCCTCATTCTTCGATGTGTGCTCCATGCTGTTAAAGGTTTCACCGCCTCCTGATGATATCGGTCCTCCTTCACCAGCTCTTCTCCAGCAATCTTCTGCACCATTACTCCCTCCCCCTACCCGTGGGGGACGTACAAGCTCTATGGGGAGGGGTCGAGGTGGCCGGCCGAGGCCTAAGTGTTCTTTATATGGTAAGGATGGACACCTTGAGGCATCTTGCTACTGCAAACATGGTCTCCCTCCTCGTCTAGCTGCTTCTGTTGATGCCCAAAGACCTTCGTCCACTTGTGCTGATCTTGATGAAGTCCGCCTCCAGCTCCAACAACTTCAAGGGTTGCTCCACAACTCACCTGCCTCCGTTGCCTCTGTCTCTCATGAAGGTATCACTTGTCCGAGCTGGATAGTGGATTCAGGTGCTACTCACCATATCACCTCCTTGAAGCCACCCCAATACTTGGATTCTCCGCATCCAAAGTTTATCACCGTAGCCAATGACAACACCGCTACTGTCTTCGGCTCTGCTAATATACCTCTCAATCCCACTATTTCTCTTCGATCGGCTCTCCAAGTCCCGGGTTCTCCGTTTAATTTATTTTTTGTCAGTCGCCTCACTACCGATCTGGATTGCGCTATCACATCCTCTTCTTCATTTCTGATGCAGGACCGACGGACGCAGAGTATCATTGGTAAAGGACGACTGCACAACGAGCTCTACCTTCTTGATATCTCTCCTAACGTTCTCTCATTTGTCTCCTCTGTTGACTGACATCGGCTTCTTGGGCATGCTCCTCTTCCGGTTCTCAAGAAGGCTCTTCCTGATGTTCCTCTTCCTGCATTTACCTGTGAGTCTTGTATTTTGGGGAAACAACATCGTTCCTCTTTTCCTCCTCATTATACACGGAGCACTGCTCTTTTTATGTTAGTGCATTCTGATGTTTGAGGCCCGTACAAAATAACAAGTGTGTATTGTTATCGTTATTTTATCACTTTTATTGATGATTATTCTCAAATGACATAGTTGTACTTACTTAATGATCGCTCTAAGCTTCCTCGTGTGTTTTGGGCTTTCGTTATTGAGACACGCACACAGTTTTCTGACAAAATCAAAACACTTAGGACAGATAATGCTCGAGAATACACTAGTCATGAGTTTGATAATCTCTGCTCTGAATTTAGGATTATTCATCAGACTTCTTGTGCATATACTCCTCAACAAAACAGTGTGGCTGAGCGCAAAAATAGACATCTTCTTGATGTTGCTCGCTCCCTCATGATTCAAATGCATGTTCCCAAAGCTTATTGGCACTTTGCGGTTTCGATGACATGTTATCTCATTAACTGTATTCCCTCCTCCATCCTCAACAACGTCACCCCATTCAGTCTCCTCTTTCCCTCCACACCTCCATTCTCTCTCATAACTCGAATATTTTGTTGTACCTACTATGTTCATTAACTAGGTCCCTCCACCGACAAGTTCGATCCTCGGGAAGCCAAACATATGTTCGATGGTTATTCCCGTACTCAAAAAGGGCATGTTTGCTACTCTCTCACTACCCGCAAGGTGACTGTATCACAGATGTTACCTTTCTGGATCAACCGTTTTTTTCCATTCCAACATCACCTCCTCCACCACCATCATTTCCAAGACCTGTCATCCCAATTACGTCTCCTCCACCATCACCACCACTCATCCCCCACCCAGCTCTAGTTCTCCACAAACCCTCTCTTCTTCATGTCAATACTCGTTGACCTCCCAGCTCCGCCGCCCCACTGCAGTTGGCTTCAACCTCTGGAACGCTGCAGCTTATCGACCCAACCTCTGCCTCCACGACCTATCCCATGGCGAATTATGTATCCTTACATCGATCATCTGTCCCCGACACTTCAAACCTGTCACTACAATATCCTTTATTTCTGTCCCTAACCCTGTACAGGAGGCTCTCCACCATCCGGGCTGGCGGGCGGCCATGGACAAAGAAACGACGGCCCTCTGGGCTAATCAAACTTGGGATCTAGTTTCTCTTCCTCCAGTAGGCATGTAAGCAAAAACCAACCGAACCTCCAAACCCAGTCGAACCAAACCACACGGTTTGGTTTGGTTTTGTTTTAGTAGGTCGTGGTTCGGTCACAGCTTTGATTTTAGAAAAACCATAAGGTTCGATTCGATTTATGATTTTGCATGACAAACCAAACCGAGTCGAACCGAACCGAAGTGTATAACAACATTTAATTTTTTAATTACATTTCAATATAAGTTTTCATCGGATAATTTAGTTGTATTAACGTGTGTGCCTCGTGAGTTACGGAATACAAAATCCCATTTCTAGTATTATTGGGATTTCTCAATTTTTTAGAAGTTCAAGCAATACACTTTGATTTGATTTTATCCACCATTCAATTTATGTAATAATTGTCAAATCAATTTTAACTTTACTACTATATAAATCCTCATCCTTATACTATATAAAAATTATTAGAATAAATTAATTAAAATGGAACAGAAACACACAAGAAATGACGAAAAATTTCTACATTGAAAATATTATAGCCGAGAAGATTAACATTCGATTTTTCAACTAAAGATGTGATGTGTGAACTAGAGTTCAACATTCACTTGTAAGCTTTGATTTTAGAAAAACCATAAGGTTCGGTTCATGGTTTTGAATGACAAACCAAACCGAGTAGAACCGAACCGAATCGAACCAAACCGAAGTGTATAACAACATTTAATTTTTTTAATTACATTTCAATATAAGTTTCCATCGGATAATTTAGTTGTATTAACGTGCGTGTCTCGTGAGTTACGGAATACAAAATCTCATTTCTAGTATTATTGAGATTTCTCAATTTTTTTAGAAGTTAAAGCAATACATTTGGTAACGACCCGACCCTTTAGACCAAGCGTCGCCGGCCTACCAGCAACCCGGGTTTAGAGCTCAGAGGCCCACCACACCCTTCATGGGCCGGTGGCTTGTCTCGCCCCGCGGCACCACTGGTAGTAAGCCTAAACATCAAGGCATGCAGGCCCAATGCTCCCCAACCAAATCTTCGCGCCTGTTTATCAGCAACGGTAGGTTGTTGTCACGGGGTCTCGAACCCGCAACCTTGATAAGAGAGTCTTATTACCACTCCTCATCACCAACTGAGCTGCAGCTCAGTTGGTGATGACCACTGGTGGAAGAGTGTGTTATCAAGGGTTGCGGGTTCGAAACCTAGCGCCAACAACGCGCCTTGCTGAGAAACAGGCGGGAGAGGCGTTGGGGTGTATTGGGTTGTAGCCCTGTAACGGGCCTACGGGTGGGCCAAGCTATACCGCCCATGATTGGGTGCGGTAGCCTCTGAGCCCTAGGTCGGGCCGTTACATAAAAAGTGCACTTTTTTGTAACGGCCCGGCCCTTTAGACCAAGCGTCGCCGGCCTACCAGCAGCCCGAGTTTAGAGCTCAGAGGCCCACCGCACCCTTCATGGGCCGGTGGCTTGTCTCGCCCCGCGGCACCACTGGTAGTAAGCCTAAACATCAAGGCCTGCAGGCCCAATGCACCCCAACAAAATCTTCGCGCCTGTTTATCAGCAGCGGTAGGTTGTTGCCACGGGGTCTCGAACCCGCAACCTTGATAAGAGAGTCTTATTAAGGTAATAAGACTCTCTTATCAAGGTTGCGGGTTCGAGACCCCGTGACAACAACCTACCGCTGCTGATAAACAGGCGCGGAGATTTGGTTGGGGTGCATTGGGCCTGCAGGCCTTGATGTTTAGGCTTACTACCAGTGGTGCCGCAGGGCGAGACAAGCCACCGGCCCATGAAGGGTGCGGTGGGCCTCTGATCTCTAAACCCGGGCTGCTGGTAGGACGGCGACGCTTGGTCTAAAGGGCCGGGTCGTTACACATTTTGATTTGATTTTATCCACCATTCAATTTATATAATAATTGTCAAATCAATTTTAACTTTACTACTATATAAATCCTCATCCTTATACTATATAAAAATATTAGAATAAAATAATTAAAATGGAGCAGAAACACACAAGAAATGACGAAAAAGTTCTACATCGAAAATATTATAGCTGAGAAGATTAACATTGGATTTTTCAACTAAAGATGTACTGTGTGAACTGGAGTCCAACATTCACTTGCAAGCTCATAACCATTAGGATCATCCCTAGCTGCATCATGGAATTTTGTGCGCTTTGAGATACATAGTTAATATGTACTAAGGTTTGTAGTTAGAAAATTGTTTGTATCACATTATTTAAACCCCGAAACTGAACCGAACCATTCAGTTAGGTTCGGTTTGGTTTCAATGTTTGAGCATTTTAGTTTGGTTTCAAATTTTTGAAACCACGTAGGATTGGTTCGGTTTGCAATTTTGATTAAAAACCGAAGCAAACCAAACTGTTACAGCGCTATCCTCCAGAACAGACCCCTGCTGGTTGTAAATGGGTCTTTGTCATCAAGCACGCTCTTGATGGAACAATTGACCTCTTAAAGTCCGACTGGTGGCTCACAGTTTTACTCAACAACATGACCTCGATTATGAGGAAACATTCTCTTCAGTGGTCAAGCTCAATACGGTTCGTGTTCTCCTCTCCGTGGTTGTGCATCGCCAATGTCCCTTACATCAACTGGATACCAAGAATGTTTTTCTAAATGGTAATCTCCAAGAAACTGTCTACATGCAACAACCTTCAGGGTTTGAGACCACGGGGGAGTCCCGAGTTTGTCACCTCAAGAAGTCGATTTATGATTTCAAACAATCTCCTCGGGCATGGTTTGATAAGTTCAGTAGGGTTGTTCGGGAAGTTGGATTTACTCGGAGCTCGGCAGATTTCTCTCTGTTCACTCGACATAAAACAATAGGAATGGTTCATCTTTTGGTGTATGTCGATGACATTCTAATCACAGGAAATGATTCAAAGGGAATACAAGTGGTCAAACAGCACCTTAGTTTTGTATTTTCAAACAAAAGATCTGAGGAACCTTCGATACTTCCTTGGCCTTGAGATCGCAAGACGTCCTGATGGTCATGCCCTATCTCAACGGAAGTACTGTCTTGACCTTCTTTAGGATGCTGACTACTCTGGATGCAAGCCGGTTAATACTCATATGGATGTCAATCACAAGCTGTGTGCACATGCTTCTGACGTAGATCTTCTTCTTCTAAAAATCCAGAATAATATCGACTTCTGGTTGGAAAACTGATTTACCTAACAGTCACAAGACCAGACATATCATTTGTTGTTGGGGTTGTCAGCCGGTTTATGCATTCTCCTCGGATGTCTCATCTACAGGCTGTCGAACGTATTCTGAGATACCTGAAAACAACTCCTGGTCAAGAGTTGGTATACAAAACTTCTTCTTCGTCTACTCCATCATTAGTTGCGTATTCAGATGGTGATTCTCTGGATGATCGGCGTTCCACCAGTGAATTTTGTACTTACTTTGGAGGTCACCTTGTTACCTGATGCGGTAAGAAAAAGTCTGTGGTTGCTCGATCTTCGCCCGAAGCTGAGTACCGTTCGATGGCGTCTGTTGTACCTGAGCTCACATGGATTGAGAGTCTCCTAGGTGATATGGGAGTAAAATTTTCCTCACCAGCTACTTTACTCTGCAACAGTCAAGCTGCTATACACCTAGCTAAGAACTCTATCTTCCATAAAAGAACGAAACACATTGAAGTTGACTATCACTTCATTCGAGAAGTTCAAATGAAGAAGCTGGAATTGAAACATGTTCCGGTTACTGACCAAATTGTTGATCTTCTCACTAAGACCCTACCGAGCGCTCTACATTATCAGTTCTTATCCAAGCTGGGTGCCTACGACTTGTACGCTCCAGCTTGCGGGGTAGTGTTACGAAAAAGAACATGTAAAGGCCAATATAATGGTCCATCATAGGTCTTCTTCCTCTTTATGTAATAGTCTCACATTTTGAAAAAAAGGACTCTTCTCTCTCTTCTCTCCCTATATATATGTACTCATACTTGTATTTATCAACACAAGAAGGATATACAAAGTTTTTCCCATTATTTGTGCACTTCTCTACACAATTCTTATTCGTTCATATCGTCATTCATATTTATTCTTTGTTCATATTTTATGTGATTCATGTTCACTTATTAGAATCTTCATCCATTTTCAATTTTCTGTCTCCAAGCTATTCATAATTCGTTTTCAATATGAAAACATCATTCTTTTTGTTCATATGCAATCTTATATGTCAATTTTCTTGTTTATGTTACTTTTATTCAATTGAGAAATCACAAGGGTATGTTTAAATACATCTGGGTTTTCAATGACCCATGGGTCTTCAATGATTTCTGGCTTTCAACGACCGCACATAAATCTCAAAAGTATTATGCTATGGGCACTCCCCCCCCCCCCCCTCCCCCACACACAACACTGGGTTAACCCTTATTATTTCCTTATGCCTCATCTTTTATTCATCTTTATTCTTTTCTTTATTTTTATGTCGCTTTTAATATTCATATTCGTATCCAATTACACATGTGTGCTTTATTTACAATTTCTCTCAAAATTATCGCTTGTTATTTCGAATTTAACATCTTTTCGCGATTTCCACTTTCTTATCAGTGATTCAAAATTCGATCTATTTCGATTTCATATCAATACACATTCACTAAATACTTTATGTATGAGAAACTATACAGGTATATTTTGAAAATAGTTCAAAAGTAAGCATAATTAAAGCGGTAAGAACTCAACACAGCTTTTTTTTTACCCTTGTCCTTCATATGATTCTCGTCACGTCTATCGCCGGACGTCATCCTCTGCAGTATCAAAAAATCATTTACTTTAGAGTCGCGCCGAAAAATAGTTACGTGTAGACTCCTAAGACGGCCACAACTACGACATCTAGGAGTTGCCTAGGAGAGGACTAGCTTAGATGACTCAAAAAGAAAGCAAAATCAATTCAAAATTCAGCCTCTAATGACTTCAAATTTCAGTCACTTTTGAACCAAATAAAGGTCAAGAGAGGTAACCAATACCCAACCAACCAAAGGGGCGCCAAACTACATTCTGGGCAGCCAATCAGCACAAAGGACAGCCCACTACAAGGGGAAAAAAGCAGCCCAACAACAACAACACTAGTTGTTATTCACAACTCCAAGGGCTGCTGAAATAGCAGTGCCAAAGGCTGCCAACAACAGCTCCAATTTAAAGGTAAAACCCCATCCAAGAACAGCCGGCCAGAACAAGGGGCAGCTATCAAGTGATTCGTACACGGATTGCTCACAAAAACAGCACCAACAGAAGCCCAAAATGAGAACATGAAAATATTTCCCAATACCCTTCAGATCAAGACTCAATATAGTAGTCAATAACCGACCAACTACAGCCGGTCCCCCAAGAGCCCCAAATGGGTACAAAAATTCCTCAAACACCAAGTGCAACAATATCGGAGAGGGATGAATAAAATAAAACCCCTAATTTTAACCATTTCATTAAAACCCTAACTCAATATTCCAAGCTTCCATCAAATTTGTAGTCTATAGTGAATGAAAGGAGAGAAGGGAAGAGGGAGAGCTCAAAGTGAGACTTTAGAAACTGAGTACGGCTGGTCCAAAGCACGAACGCACCCAGAACAAGTAGCGGATACACCGAAAGAAGGAAACAACGACTTCCATAAGCTTTCCCAGCACTAATGACAAGAGAAGATGAAGGAATCGTCGAGCGGCGAGAGAAACGCAGACAAAGCCAAGCCCTAGCTTCGACCGGCGTTGTCGTGCTCTCCAGAAACGAGAAGCAAAATGACGAATGTAAACAACCTCTGGCTGACATAAACAGACGAAATAAACCCGCCGCCTCATTGAAATTCACCGCTCAAAAATAACGTATAACACCGGTCAGATAAGATATATATAAAACCGATCAGTCCAAGCTAACCCAAAGCTCACAGCTCATTTCCAATCAAAGGCCCATTTCCAAACCAGCCAATAGGACATCCAATCCAGTTAATTAAACCGGCCAACCAAAGGCAATCCAGTCATACTAAATAAATAGAAAAGCATACCATCGTGAAATAAATAAACAAAAACAATACACGTCCAGCGCCACAAAACTTCAAAAGAATTCGAACTCAAAATTTCAAGGTGATGCAGCATCGACACTGATTTTATTTATTTTCATCATCGGGCATATGATTATTTAATTTCATTATCAGTTTGGGTCACTTCAAATTTTTGGGTCATTACAACCATGAGCCGGATCAGACTGATATATGTTAATCATGCTCAAAGCATGAGACATCTGGAAGAGTACATAACATTATATACATGATTGACCCAATTGCAGAAGCATATGAAATCAATTTCATACGGTCCTTATCTTTTACAGATTTGGGACACTGGTCCTTAGAGAGACTTACACCATATGACATGAGTAAGAATCCCTTCGTGGACTCAGCCATATTGAACTGTTTCAACACATTTTCAATGCATGTAGTTTGGGTCAAATCCAACAACTCTTTCGATCAATCTCTATAGATCTTAATACTAAGTAAGCCACTTCACCCAAATCTTTCAATTATTTGTTCAAGGTGACACTTAAGGTAACATCTTCACCATTTTTAAACACCGCATAAGTCATAACCATATGACTCCAAATTCCAATCATATAAGGTAAATGGGAATATATATGTACTGTACAAATTTTACATTAAAATACCTTAAGACTAAAAAAATTATGCACATAATTAATTTCTCCTAGTTTGGTGTGACAATATTAGCTAAATCATATTTGTGTGATAACTAGAGTTTATAAGTCCAAATGACACCAAATTTGGGTCACTGAGACCTTATGTCATACTAAAGGTCCCACAAAAAATTCACAACCGTTGGAATAGTATAAGTACGAATTATTTCATTTATTTATTTTTTGTCACACGTGTATTTTGTAAAAAAATATCGGAAAATTTATCCCCAAAATTCCCAAATTTATACCAAAGATAGGAAATGATATTTATAGCCTATGTATAAATTTTTAGCCCCAAAAATCATTGTTGAAAGAAAAATATAATTTATTTTATTGCAATCCTACGAATGATTTGCTCTCAGTAAAATGATCACACATAGAGCTATAGTGGTCACCATGAGTGGTACTATCCCATTTTGGAAAGCTCTTACTATCCTATACGATTTTGACATTGGACATTTTTTCTGGAAATGATCAGAAAGTCCATCAATAAATTAAATAATCTAAAATTTTATTTCATTTTCTGTCACATATTAAATTGATTTAATAACTGTCTGGGGTGTGGATTCTGTCATACTGAAATCTTTACAACAATCTCATGGGATCCGACAATTATGATCCACTGCGTTGGAGATCGATCATTGCCGAGGAAACAGACGACCTTGATTTCATCTTCTTCCCTGAGATCAACGCCTATCACAGCACCGACCCTAGATCTTCTCTACCACCCCATTCCAGTGATCACCATAGCAGAGCACAACTACCAGTCAACTTGTCGGAGGATGGCAAACCTTCGGTCAGTTAGGTGGTCTTCTGATGGCCGGCTGCCACCGTCTCTTGTCGTAAAATGTTTTTTTTGTTTTTCGGAGGTGCGGTCGCTTGGATTCATCTTCTCTGGCAACGACAACTGCCTCAAGGGCCTAGAGAAGGACCAGAGAGTTCTCCTCTCCACTTTGGAACCATCCAGTGAATCTTATGAAGATTTGGAGTGCTTCACACTTTCAAAGGTGTTTCAAGGCTCGGGCCTGGAAAATGGTGTTCTATTGGTCGGAACTCCATGGCTACTCGTCCTACAATATCGACACACCAAGGGGATTTGAATGCATTCCTAAGACGGGGTTGAAATGCATTCCTAAGACGGGTTGAAATGCATCTGCCTGCTGTCTTTCTATATCCAGGACCTACGACCACCAGCGGTAGGTATTGCCGCCCCGCGATAGCTCACAGAGAAGAGCTTCACCATCCATCTTTTATCCTCGTTCAATATATGCTTGTACATGTATGACCTGTACACTATAAACGCACACAAAACTAGATCAAATTCATAACAATATTTTTTATTCTCAAACCAAGATATGCATAACACATGTTTCAACAAACTCACCATAGTCTCTATTGTACGTGTTAAACCTATTGTTTACCCGAAATCCCGTGACCAAATTTACTCTAAGTATCGTTGGGTTGTTAAGACCCATTCTGACCGCCTAGCCGCATAGTCTCCAAGCTGCAGAGATCCAGTGAGAGCTGATCCAAACTTAAGCCTGACCACTTAACCGCACGGTCAGGATGATTTTCCTTTATTTACATATCATGTATCCCGTCACTGCTGCCTGGTTCACATGTACCACGGATAGTAGGTAATCTTAGCCCTACCCGTTCGGGTAGGCCCCCAATCCTATAAATAGGGGTGAACAGTGCTTCTTAGACATGCTTATTCGAATCATTAAGCTAGCCGCATGTTGTTACGGTCTCGAATCTGGTGCCTATGCGGTTTTCTGTTTGCCTGGATCTTCTTTCCTTGTCATTTTAATCTATTTTCCAGATCAATAAATAGCCCACCGCAAGTGATATATACCGCAGCAGGTAAGTCTAGTCGTACCGTTCGGGCGGCCCCCTCGCTCTTCATGCTTGTCTGGCCCTCAGTAACTTAAGCTCGCAGTCTTCTTCATCCCTCTAGCTTCCCCCTAACATGGCGTTGTGGATGTGTATTTTCCGCACCAACAGAACGAACACGCGACCTTAAAATCCTCAAGTTTTTGGTGAAAGTTTGCGGCCAGCCATGTCAGACTGTGAGTTCGAGCATCGCTCATCCCGCTCTACCCAAATGATACATCCATCAGAGAAGCCCTTGAGTCTCGCCGCGAGACCACACAACAATTTGAAATCCTCAGCCATGCCTTAGTCGCACTCACTCAGCGGTTAGCTCCTCAAGCCGCGATGACCATGACTTCTCTTCATGTTCTAGCTCCTGTGGTGGGGTCTCCTCCACCACCTTTCCCTTTAATTCAACCTGCAAACCTTCTGCAGCCCCAGGATGGAGAGTTTGTTGCCCGTAAGGATTTCTTCCGAGAGGCAGCCCAAGGAAGTCCAGCCCTGGTGCTGAACTTCCAGGAAGGATATCCTTATCCTCCTGCTGCTCCTGCTCCCCTTGCTGCTCCTGCTCCTATTGTTTACCCTCAAGCTTCTCCCCCTGCTGTCATGACGTCTCAAGGGCCTGCCCCCTCGCACTCGCTAGCTGTTTGAAGGTATGCCCTTCATCATTTCTCTGGGTCCATGCCCCTGTGACCTCCCACTGGCGTCGATCGAAGGCCCGCCTTTCTCCGCCGTAGTAGGTTGCGGCGTAATCAGGGTCTGCCCCCTTATGGTCGCCCAGGTTCAAAGGTCTGCTATTCACCGCCACACTCAGCGACATCCCGCAACTCGATGAAACTGACCTCTCACTACCCTGATAGAAGCGTCCGCCCTTCGCTCCGGTAGTACGCCACTAAATCGATTAGGTCTCATCCTCTAACCATCAAGAAGCAAGACCAGAGTTCCTGGTACAAGACGCCGGCAACAGCCCCGCAAATGCTACCAGCAAAAGCTCAAAGCTATACCCATCAACAAACCACAAAGGGAAGCAAAGCATGTAAACCAGCTATAAAAAACAAGAGTATAAAATACGAGTACAGATACGCCGTCAAGGTAACAAAGGTAAAAATCAATGAAAAGTACAACAAACCAGGAGTTTACTCCTCATCATCAAACTCAACGCACTCATCCTCAGAGAGGTCCTCAAAGCCATGGTCGACTACATCGCACTCGCGCTTGCGAGCGATCATCCGAAGAATCTTCGTCATCCCATGATGAAACGCCGCATCTCGCATGTCGGCCAACTCGAGCTCCACCTCCCTCGTCCAAACTTCTTTATGGATCTCCTCAGAAAGCAGTTGTGATCCTGCATAAAATCAATAGAGTTCTTATATTCGGCCACCCCAGCCGCCTTTAACGCGACAAGTCACTCCTGTGATGACAGACGCTCCACCTCGGTCTCTAAACAGTTGACGTCCCCCTGCACACCCTACAGAAGTTGTGTCGTCTTCTCCACCAAGACTTCTCCGTCTTAAGCTCCTCCCGCAACCGAGCCACTTCAACCTTCAACTCTGACTCAATTTGCAAAAAAACGAGATATGTCATGATCTCGTCTCCCTCTCAAATCTGAACGAGAACTCTCCCTCCCCACAACTTCTCCCGAAGCGATAGATACTTGTCCTTCAACCTGACGTAATAATCATTCCATGCCAAAGCAATCTAAGCCAGCACACCGATCTGCAACAAAAGGAGCAAGAAAAGATAAGTAAAAAACAACCAAACAAATAAAAGTCATATGATGCACTCACCGTATTATTCATCGTTGCCATAGAAGAAGATACACACTCTCCCTTCAACAGAGGCAAAGCACGAGCTTCCTTATGTGGGACTTGGGGGGCAGAAGAGCCCAAGACCTCAAGGTCCGGATTGTCTGGTGGAACTCTGTCAACTCTAGAGCTGCAAGGAGCCACCCCTTCTGGACACCCCTTTCGCTGAGTAGAGGGACGACACGCAGGAGTCGAGTCGCCACAGCCTTCCAACACCTGTCTCCTCT
This sequence comes from Platanthera guangdongensis, assembly GCA_039583875.1. NCBI lineage: Eukaryota > Viridiplantae > Streptophyta > Magnoliopsida > Asparagales > Orchidaceae > Platanthera > Platanthera guangdongensis. The sequence goes on from CM077150.1 coordinate 236,209,127, forward strand.
TCCGATCACGACCCAATGGAACTACAGTAGAATGTTCTGGGTCGACAGAAATATCACATAACAGCAAGCGCTTCTCCTCCACAAACAAAGAGATGCTAGAAAGAGGATTCGCCAATTCATGAGGTTCAACAAATCCCAACATCAACGTAAACTTGCGTTCACGTCCTCTCACATAGCGGCATCGATCTGGGAGGGCATTCCAAAGTTCCGGCAACTCCCAGCAATTTTGGACATATCCGTGCACCGTGTTCCCATGACGAATGTCCATCCGGATTTCGAACACCAACCAATGCTAATTTTTGTGGACTTCAACGCGGTTGCCGCCATTGATGTGCACCTCGCACCAGTCTCTGAAAAGAACCAATGAGAATCTCGAACTGTGTTCACGAATGAAGACTATCTGACCCATGATACGAATCATCGCAAAAGGGGTAAACTGTGATGCCGGCACCCCGCATCTCTTCAAGAACTCTGTCACCTCCTTGCACGGTGGCAACCAGAGCGCGGCTCACAATGACGATTCACACAACGTCATCTACCCCACCGAATACATGGATGATACACGTGTGGATATACTTTCGAGACAAGTATGGAATGAATTGATTGTGCACCCTCACACATGATCGTGTGCCATATCCAGTGTGAAGGCAGATGCTAATGGCCAATTTTCCATAGTTCTGAAGATGCTTGTATGCACCTAGGCACGACCATGCACGGATCTCGTACGTGTATGAGGTTTGTGGTCATCACATAGTTTACCCTCTTTTACTCTCACATGTATTTGGTTGCAAGGAAAATATCAAATGTAGGTACTCGCTAGTACCTTAAAGCAAGAGCCGAAGCTAAAAGAAATACTCTTTTAAAATACGAAAAATTTTGGGCATGTATGCGCCCCTATTAATAGATATGCATATAAATAGTCTTTATTTTGGAGAGTCGCCGCATTTCCCTCCTAATTTTCGGCATTCGCATTTTTAGGGTTTGGAGCGGCCAAGCGGTCGTCGTCTCCGTTTGAATGTAAAACGAGGAGGGTTACGAATAAGAGGTGTCGTGTTTTCCGGGTTCGGAGCGGGCATGCACTCATCTTCTTCGTTTCGGTATAACCCTCCTCAAATAGCACAGCAAAAGCTACCCGCCAGAAATGGCGCAACCCTGTCGACGCTTAAACAACATGTCTCTTTGCTTTCTGAATTTCGCGCCATTGCAGTTCGTAAGTATATGTTTCCAGAAATCCCCGCCTCTTTCCCTGTTCCTGGTTATTTGCTGAAGAATATAAGCGATGTTTTACAACTTTAGTAGAACATTTTCGGAAAAATATGGTAGTCAGATACATTTTCGGTAGGAGCAAGGCGCAAAGGAGCAAGGCGCAAAGGGCCCCTGGAGCCTAGGCACAAGGAGCCAGGCGTAGGCATGCGCCCGAGGCACGTGAGGAACAAAAATGGGGGAAAGAGGAAATTGAGCGAATTAGACGCCCAATTCGCTGAAATTATGCGAACTGGGCGACCAATTCGCTGAAATTGTGCGAACTGGGCGACCAATTCGCTAAAATTGTGCGAATTAAGCGCCCAATTTCAGCGAATTGGGGGTCCAATTCGCTGTTTTTCAGCGAATTGGGCGTCCAATTCGGTCAATTTCAGCGAATTGGGCGCCCAAGCGCACATAGGGGTGCCTCGGGTGCGTCTAAGATCATGTTTTTGCCCATCTCAAATTTTTTTAAAAAAAACACATTGAAAGGCCCAGGCGTGACTGAGAGCCTGTAAGGCGCGCGCATGGACGCGCCTGGGGCACATCGCCCGCCTTAGCCATGCTGAGGAGCGGCGGGCTGCGCCCGGTGCCTCAGGCGCGCCTAGGCGCGCCATGACAACTAAGTATGGAGGAGAACAATCTATCACCTGAGAAGTCGCAGGAAGTGGACAAAAGTATTGGTCCATCTAATGAGGCGATTTCCGGCACTGTAAGATACAGTGCTATTACAACCGTATAAAGTTAAGATTAGATTGTATTATATGTGTAATACGACAGTATATTTTCGAATCCTAAACAAGTACTATCGTATTATCACAACATGCACATAAACAACATACGTCTGCACTATCACCACATAACCACAATATATGTCTGTATTTAGCCGATATTTTCAGTATAGTTAGGGCATGAGGTATTTTCAGTATAGTTAGGGCATGAATTTCTGGAGGATACAAATGCAATACGGCTGTATTTGCGGTGAAACAAAGAATATACCAGTGTTTTATCATAGCACATTAAAAATACAGGCGTATTTCGATGCAAAACCAGTCTGCATCCAAAATGTAACACACCAAAACCGTTTTGCTCGGTAAAGTGCAGAAAATGCGTTTTGCTTGATAAACAGACAGAAAATGGGAGTAGGAGCAGGAATCTTACAGTCGTCGAGGATGTTTTCTTCGATTCTCTACCCAGAAGAGGATCACAGCCTATTTCGAAGGCCTCTGTTGCTCGTTTCCATCTTTTTCGTTTCAAAATAATACTGGCCTCACGGCCCGAAAAGGCTTTTATATACGTACCTATGAATAGGTACGCAAACGTACCGAAAACGGACGCTTTAAAATATTAGTCTATACCTTCTTTCATGTGATTCCAGCCTATGTCAAAGTAGTTTTTGTATGACTGTATGTGAATGATGTGATTTCATGACCATAAGGCCACAGTTTTTTTAGTTATATTCAAGTGTTAGATGATATTTTGAGATACTGCTTCCGTTGTGATTTAGGCTCCGTATGGGAGGACTTATTTTCACCGGTCAAGCGGTTACGTCTGCATGAATCAGACCATAAATAAGGTCGGATTCATGCGGTCGTAACTGCCTGACCGGTAAAAATAATTGTGACGTCATGTTACATTGTGCAGGTAATGTTTCTTATAGACTTATATAACTTATGAAATAACTAATTATTATATAAGTTAAGTTAAGCAATTATATAATCTATGTTTAGTATTAAACTAAGTTATAACCGGTAGGAGTATTAGACCGGCAGTAGGCGTTCTAACCATGCGTGTCACGTAAATACCGAGCGGCATCGGGTAAAAAAAAAGGGGAAAGAGCAATCCCGCAGTTCTCATTTCCTCCAGAACTGTAATCGCGCCCGACGGAAGCCGCAGGAAGCCGATCGACGCCAAGTCTCGCTGGAGGCCCAAATCATCTCTGTTTCTCCCGATTTCTCCTCCTAACGAGAGGTAATTTTTTTCTCTTCAGTCCTCTTGTTCCCTTGTCCAAGAGTTTTAATGAATTTGATGCCATAATTCATGATTTCTAAGCACTTTGAATGAAACCCTAGATATCTATTCTCTCATATAGTGAAAGCTCTTGGATAAAGATTAGGGCATAATTAATTTAGGGTTTGCTAGCATGCATATGTTATTTAGTGTAAAATTAATGTAGATTATTACAAAAAGAAGTGACATCCGTTGGCTCCAAATCCCTAATTGGAGGAAAGGGATTGCTCTATTTCATCCATTGAAGGTTAGGGATTACGTAAGTGAAGGACAAATCTATTTAAAGGAATTCATTAGAGTGGTTGCATGAACCTTTAGAGTTAAGGCCTTCTTACCTAATTAGGTTAAGCCTAGTAATGTAAGTAACATACACCAAAGGTATCAGATTGACAATTATTTGATGTTCTATATTATAGGAAATGACGTTACAAGGCATGATAGACGAAATGAAGAAGGAAGGAGAGATAAAGGCAAAGAAAAAGTACGAGAAACTGATCGACGCAAGGATAAGGACAAGGAGAAAGTAGGAGTGAGTTCTTCTTCCCTATACTATGTTTGTTTTCTTTATTCCCTATGCTTATATGTCGTGCTTACATCTTCCCTACTAACAAGATAATATAAGCTTATAAACAATGTAAATTAATGTAAACAAGATAATATAAGTTAAACTAAGGCAAAGAAAGCAATACGCAATTAAGCCGCAAGAAAATTGTAACAATGCAAGAAATAAAACGGAAAAAAACCTTCAAGTGACGGGCTATGGAAAGTGTTAACCCAATTGGAAGATGGGAAGAATAATCTTCCTTCATCGTGCGAGTTAAGGGCACGAATGGTAATATGTACGTACGAGACAAGGGCACGTGAAAATATTACATTAAGTGTGAAATAAGGACATTTAATTTACATTTCAGATAGCCCACACTCAAAAGCGAATTAAAAGGCAAAGAAAGAGACGTTATGAATAAGTAAGATAAGTCATGATAGGACTGAAAATAAAAGGAAAAAATATGCCAAGATATTAAGAACAGATCGTAAAAGGAAAAGCAAGGAAAAATAAGAATTCTCATAGTCATTTGACTAATGTAAAATAAAACTAAACAGGTCAAGGAAGAGACGGTTCCAGTCACCAGTAGCCAACGTCCACCATGTACTCCTCGCCAGGAGAAGAGGTATCGGTTTTGGGTTGAAGTCGCGACAGCGATGTTCGGCGTCCTGGATGACTACAGGTCGAGGTGCAGAGACACAGAGTGTCCCCATGAGGAGTTCAAGTTTTATTTCATGTAGTATTAGTATTAGTTCTCATGATATAGATGTCTGTACATATTAGTTGTGTGGTAAGCCCCTTTTTGTATGTTAGGGTTACCTTTTTGAACTTATGTATATGTATCAGAAACTTTTAATGAAATGAAATGATTTATTTTGTCATGATATTTTATTTCTCGTACTCTTTCATATACTGATGTACTCTGACTGTTCGTACTTTGCTCTTTATGAAATACTAAGTTATATTGTAGCGGTGGCCGTAAGGGGGCCATTATAATAAATTGGTATCAGATGGAGGCTACGAACAATAGGGTGATACGAGTACGTAAAGAAATATCAGATGACAAATACTACTAAAGTATTTCTGATACCTTGCGATGTTTTTCAATTCCTGAAGTTACATTCTCTCTTTCAGGAACTTTCCCGAACATATTTGAGTAGAAGAGAGAGAGAGAAGAATTAGAACGAGAGGGAGCTGCAAGGACAGAAGAAAGTTACAGTTCTAGAAGGTTTAATCCTCCTTTAGCAGAAGTTATGCAAGCCTTGGCAGAGGCAATTCGAATGTGAAATACTGCATCACTACTAGCTCAAGATGCGGAGGATCGACACTTAAAGAAATTTTTGGATATGAGGCCGCCAACCTTTCGTGGTGGCGTTACACCAATGAAAACTGAAGACTGGATTAAGAATATTGACATTATCTTTCGGGCAATGCGATGTCCGGAGGATCGACGGATTGAACTAGTTACATTCCTTTTCGAAGGAGAGGCTAGTAGATGGTGGGATAACTTGAAACAAGGAATATTTTACGGACGGTTGCCAACTGAGATTCCTTGGGATGAATTTTTGAATGAATTCATCAATCAGTTTGTGTCGTCATCCGAGAAACGAATCCTTCAGGAGAAGTTCCTTTGGTTAATGCAGGGAAATTGATCTGTGGTACAATACGAAATTGAGTTTACTCAGCTAGCATACTATGCGAGTGACATGGTTCCTAATGAGCGAGAACGTTGTTTCCGCTTTCAATTAGGTTTGCGAGAAGATGTGAGAGTACATCTAATTTCCCAACGAATTCACCATTACAATGAGTTGGTAGAGACAACAAAATTAATTGAAAGGGATGTGGAGAGCTCGCGGAGGATTGAAGTACAACCAAAGAGGTTGTCGGAAGAACAGAGCAAGACTTTTTCAGGTAAAAGTGGAGGCTCAAAGTGGAAAAAGTTTAAAAAGGGTCATCCGGTGCCAGCCCCTGCAGCCAGTGGTACTATCAGCTATCCCACTTGTGGGAAATGGGGCAAAGCTCACCCAGGAGATGTTTAAAGGGGACAAGATATGTTTTAAATGCCACCGTCACGGGCATTTGAAGTACGAATGCCCCTTGTGGAGAACAGAAGCTGGAAGAGATACCAGAGGAGGTCCAGGTCAAAGCTCAACTTTGCATTCTCTTGACAAAGGAAAGGGCCTTGAATCAGTGGCGTCAGGATCTGTCTTTCAACCCAGGGAAGAAAGGCAAGTACAACCAAGGGTTTTTAACCTTAACCAACAAGAAGCAAAAGCACATGATACGGTGATCACAGGTATGATTTTTGTTCACAATCATATTATGAAAGTCTTATTCGACACTGCAGCCAGCCACTTTTTCATAGCTTCAGCGACAATGAAACATCTAAATATAGAATCTTATCAGTCCTATAATGACATAAAAGTCACAATGCCGAACAATACAGAAATGAATACAAAGTTTATATGTACAGTATGTCTAACAATTGATAATCAACCCGTCGAAGTAGAGGTTGTCGTTCTACCCCTATCTTAATTCGATATCATCTTAGGGATGGATTGGTTAACCAGACATGAAGCGATCATCAATTGTAAGAAGAATGAAATTGCATTCACAGTGAACAATCAGACATGATGTAATTTTACCGGAATGAGTGAAGTTTCAAAGATCATGATATCTTCTTTTAAAGCAATGAAGAAATTAAGGAAGGGTTGTAAAATAATTTTGGTAATGCTAAAGGGAAGTGATATAGTGAAATGTGAACCGACGGTAGTTCCTCTGGCGTGTGATTTACTTGATGTCTTTCGGGATGAGTTACCAGGATTACCTCCGTTTCAAGAAGTTGAGTTCGCCATTAATTTGGTGGAAGGAGTAGCACCTGTAGCAAAAACACCTTACCATATAACTCCCAAGGAAATGACAGAATTAAAAAGTCAATTACAAGAATTATTAGATAAAGATTTCATACGTCCAAGCACATCACCGTGGGGAGCCCCAGTGTTATTTATGAAAAAGAAAGATGGTTCGCTACGATTGAGTATCGATTATCGCGAACTTAATAAGTTGACGATCCGAAATCAATATCCGCTACCCCGCATTGATGATTTATTCGATCAATTAGTCAATGCAAAAGTATTTTCAAAAATTGACTTGAGATCGGGTTATCATCAAATGAGAATAAAGAAAGAGGATATTTAAAAAACAGCCTTTAGCACGAGAACAAACACTTTGAGTTCGTAGTTCTGACGTTTGGATTAACGAACGCGCCAGCTATATTTATGGATTTAATAAACCGGATCTTCAAGGACTTCTTAGACAAATTCGTCATTGTGTTCATTGACGATATTTTGATATATTCAAAAAACAAGGAAGAACACACAAAACACTTCTAGATTTTGTTGCAAGTATTGAAGGACCACGTTTTATATGCAAAATTCTCAAAATGTGAGTTTTGGTTAAAAGAATTCTCTTTCTTGGGTCATGTCGTTATGGAATATGAGTTTTCTGTAGACGCAACGAAAGTAGAAACCATTATGAACTGGCCAAGACCAGTTTCCGTCACAGAAATTAGGAGTTTCCTTGGATTGGCAGCTTATAGAAAATTTGTAAAAAACTTTTCAGCAATTGCTCTACCCTTGACAAAATTAACTCGAAAGAACGACCCGTTTATGTGGACTGATGAATGTCAGCATGCATTTGAAGGATTAAAAGAAAAGTTGACAACAACACCGGTGTTGGTCATGCCATGTGATAATGAAGGTTTTCAAATTTATAGTGATGCATCATTGAAAGGTCTTGGGTGCGTCTTAATGCAAAATGGTAAAGCTATCGCTTATACATCACGACAATTGAAAGATGCTGAATGTAATTATCCCACTCACGATTTGAAATTGGCAGCGATTGTGTTTGCTTTAAAAATTTGACGACAATATCTTTATGGTGCCCAATGTGAGATTTTTACTGATCATAAAAGTTTGAAATACATTTTTTCTCAAAAGGAAATCAACATGCGACAAAGGCGATGGTTGGAACTAATAAAAGATTACGATGTTGATATCAAATATCATCCCGGGAAAGCTAATGTTGTAGCTGATGCACTCAGCATGAAGAATCTAGCGTCCATGATTGTACCAATAACAGAGCAAAAAGAGTTATTCCGAGATCTGCAAAAGTTAGAACTGTTTACGTGTATCTCTACATCCCAAACTCAAGGCTTGCTCTTTCAATTGACAGCGGAACACTCACTTACAGAAAGAGTAAGGAAAGTGATGAATCAAGATCCTATCTTTACAAAATTTTTGGACAAGGTTAGGAGTGGCAAGTCAACTACATTTGTAGAAAATGATGGATTGTTATTCCTAAATGGAAGATTGTGTATTCCTAATGTCAATTCCATTCGATCTGAATTACTTTATGAAGCGCATCATACAACCAATTCAATTCACCCTGTAAGAACAAAGATGTATCAATACCTCAAACAGGAGTTCTGGTGGCCAGGAATGAAGACTGATGTCATCAAATATATTGTCAAGTGTCAGACTTGTCAACTGGTAAAGGTAGAACATCAGAAGCCTGGCGGATACTTGAAATCCTTACCCATTCCGGAGTGGAAGTGAGAAAATATCACTATGGACTTCGTGATGGGTTTACCTAGGAGCAAAGCAGGAAATAATGGTATATGGGTGATTGTAGATCGACTCACAAAAGTTGCACACTATATTCTTGTGGAAACCACCCGTCATCACACATCTTCCCAAAACCCCGAGGTAGTAGGAAGGGGGGACGGGGGTACATAAACACCAAGGATCGCCTGCTACGAGCGATGTGGGACTAACCCCAACCACAGGACCGCGGGGATATTCCGACACACAAGGGGGCCCACCGGGGTCAACACCCAGACCTGGAACGCGATGGGGAAAGCCCAAACATGCGGTCTCACACACACGTGTCCTGCTGGCTAATATAATCTCAACACACCCCCGCAGCAGGACAACCTGGCTCTGATACCATGTGGAAACCACCCGTCACCACACATCTTCCCAAAACCCCGAGGTTATGGTAAGGGGGGACGGGGGTACATAAACACCAAGGACCACCCGCTGCAGGCAATGTGAGACTAATCCATCCACGGGATGGCGGGGATATTCCGCCACACGGGGGCCCACCGGGGTCAACACCCAGACCTGGAACGCGATGGGGAAGCCAAATATGCGGTCCCACACACAGCCAATCCCGCTGGACCTTGGTTCTCAACAATTCTTATGAAGAATGACAGTCCAGTTCAAGAATTAGTCAACCAGTACATTGATAATATTGTGAAATATCATGGAATTCCCCGATCTATTGTTTCTGACAGAGATGAACGCTTTACATCTGATGGTTGAAAGTTAGTACATAAAAGATTGGGAACATGATTACTGTATATCACTACATTTCACCCACAAACTGATGGTCAGTCCGAACGAACCATTCAGATGTTAGAAGACCTCTTACGGATGGTCGTACTAGATCTACGAGGATCATGAGAAAAATACTTATCACTGGTAGAATTTTCTTATAATAATAACTACCAATCAAGTATTCAAATGACACCATTTGAAGTTTTATATAGGCGAAGATGTCGTACCCCATTAAGTTGGGCGGAGGATGATGAACAAAGGTTATTCAAAAAGGAACGAGTGGATAAATTAAATGATAAATTTGCAAATGTGTGAGAAAGGTTGAAAGTTGCGCAAGACATGCAACAAAAATATTATAACGCCAGACATCGAAGGGTTGAATTTAATGTGGGCGATATGGTATACCTGAAAATAAAACCTTTCAAAGGAGTTTCGCGAATTCGTCGACTTGAGAAACATAGTCCACGATATGTAGGACCTTTCCCAATCACTGAAAGAATTGGAGAAGTCGCATATCGCTTGGCATTATCTGATGCTGTTCAGAATCTCCACGATGTATTTCACGTGTCTTCCTTGAGAAAGTTTGTAGCAGATCTGGAAACGATAGTCCCTACTGATCAGATTCAAATTGAAGCTGATTTATCAAGTCCAATAGAGCCATACAAAATAGTGGATTGACAGAACAAGCAACTCTGAAACAAAGAAGTTCGATTTGTCAAAGTCTGATGGAAAGGACACAGTGTACACGAAGCTACTTGGGAAAAAGAAGAAGTAATGCGTGACATTTTTCCCTTCCTATTTGATGAAGATGCGGAATGAAGATTTTCGAGGACAAAAATCCAATAAGAAGGGGAGAATTGTGACGTCAGGTTACATTGTGCAGGTAATGTTTCTTATAGAACTTATATAACTTATGAAATAACTAGTTATTATATAAGTTAAGTTAAGAAATTATATCTATGTTTAGTATTAAACTAAGTTATAACTGGTAGGAAGAGTACTAGACAGGCAGTAGGCGGTCTAACCATGCGTGTCACGCAAATACCGAGCGGCATCGGGTAAAAAAAAGGGAAAAGTGCAATCCCGCAGTTCTCATTTCCTCCAGAACTGTAATCGCGCCAGACGGAAGCCGCAGGAAGCCGATCGACGCCAAGTCTCGTCGGAGGCCCAAATCTCCTTCGTTTCTCTCGATTTCTCCTCCTAATGAGAGGTAATCTCTTTCTCTCCAGTACTCTTGTTCCCTTGTTCAAGAGTTTTCACGAATGGAAAATGGTAAAAACCCTAGGGTTTAGGGTTTTCCATTTTTTTGTTTCTTTTAACGTAAAACATTTCTGTAATGAATTTGATGCCCTAATTCATGATTTCTAAGCACTTTGAATGAAACCTTAGGTATCTATTCTCTCATATGGTGAAAGCTCTTGGATAAAGATTAAGACATAATTAATTTAGGGCTTGCTAGCATGCATATGTTATTTAGTGTAAAATTAATGTAGATTATTAAAAAAAGAAGTGTTATCCGTTGGCTCCAAATCCCTAACTGGAGGAAAGGGATTGCTCTATTTCACCTATTGAAGGTTAGGGATTACGTAAGTGAAGGGCAAATCTATTAAAAGGAATTCATTAGAGTGGTTGCATGAACCTTTAGAGTTAGGGCACCAATTCTCTGCCTCCTTTGACCAAATTAGGTTAAGGGGATTCCACATAAAGCCTAGTAATGTAAGTAACATACACCAAAGACATCAAATTGATAATTATTTCATGTTATATATTATAGGAAATGACGTCACAAGGCAGTGGTAGACGAAATGAAGAAGGAAGGAGATATAAAGGCAAGGAAAAAGTACGAGAAACTGATCAACGCAAGGATAAGGGCAAGAATAAAGTAGGATTGAGTTCTTCCCTATACTATGTTTGTTTTCTTTATTCCTTATGTTTATATATCGTGTTTACATCTTCTTTATTAATAAGATAAGATAAGCTTATAAGCAATGTAAATTAATGTAAACAAGATAATATAAGTTTAAATTAAGGCAAAGAAAGCAATACGCGATTAATCCGTAAGAAAATTGTAACAATGCAAGAAATAAAACGAAAAAGAACCCTTCGAGTGACGGGTTATGGAAAGTATTAATTCAATTCGAAGATGGGGAGAATAATCTTCCTTTATCGTGCGAGTTAAGGGCACGAATGGTAATATGTACGTGCGAGACAAGAGCACGTGAAAATATTACATTAAGTGTAAAATAAGGACACTTAATTTACATTTCAGATAGCCCACACTCAAAAGCGAATTAAAAGGCAAAGAAATAGACATTATGAATAAGTAAAATAGGTCATGATAAGACTGAAAATAAAAGAAAAAAATATGTCAAAATATTAAGAACTGATCGTAAAAGAAAAAACAAGGAAAAACAAGAATTCACATAGTCATTTGACTAATATAAAATAAAACTAAACAGGCCAAGGAAGAGGCGGTTCCAGCCACCAGTAGCCAGCGTCCATCATGTACTCCTCGCCAGGAGAAGAGGTATCGGCTTTGGGTTGAAGTCGTGACAGCGGTGTTCGGCGTCCTGGATGACCACAGGTTGAGGTGCAGAGACCCAGAGTGTCCCCATGAGGAGTTCCAGTTTTATTTCATGTAGTATCAGTATTAGTTCCCATGATATAGATGTCTGTACATTTAGCTGTATGGTAAGCCCTTTTTGTATATTAGGGCTACCTTTTTGGACTTATGTATATGTATCAGAAACTTTTAATGAAATGAAATGATTTATTTTGTCCTGATATTTTATTTCTCGTACTCTTTCATATATTGCTGTACTCTGATTGTTCGTACTTTGCTCTTTATGAAATGCTAAGTTATATTGCAGCGGTAGCCGTAATGGGGCCGTTACAATAAGTCCCCCCCCCAAACGGAGCCTTACTCTGAGTGAGTATTTAGAATTGTTGTTAAAAGTGTTGGCTTTCCTCCATTGAGAGCACCAAAAACTAATATGCATAAGCGATAAAGCCCTGCAATCATGATTAATCACAAAATAAAATGCTAGCACATCAAGGCATCAATAATCATATAGGAATCCAAATCTAATAATAAAAGTGAACACTAAACACTAATAAATCAGGGGGCATACGTGAGGGCGCGGAGATCCGGTCATCGTAGATGTGGTAGTGGTCCCAGATGATGAGGATGATGGTATGCTGACTTTATAGGACGTGGGTTGTACAAGGGTTATTTGAGGATGGGCAGGCTGGAGTATAGTTTTGGAGTGAGAGTAGGGTTGTCTAGGGCAAGAGCGGTTGTAAAGATCTGGACAGTGATCTGGTAGGTGGGGGTTTAGGGATGTTTGGAGGGGTGTATGTGAGGGGAAGGCGAGCGTTGTGGGGGTAGAACAAAGGTCAAGCGGCTACTGGAATCACAGTAGCTGACAGTTAGGAGGTGATATGTGCGGACAACTAAAGGTAAAGGGGCAGGGGTAGGGTAAGGGTGGGTCCTATGGGCTGGCGATAGGGTTTTGGCAGGGGAATGAGTGGTCAATTGGACTATGGGGGCTGAGAAAGGGTGTGGCCACTGGCCAGCAATAATAAACAAGGAAATAAAAGCAACTAACCAAGGGGTTGGCACCTTAGGATTTGGTGGAGTCGGCACCACATGAGAACATTGGATTCCAAGAAGAAGACTCCAAAATCTGAAATAGTCATCATACCACAACTATGGTCATTGTGGACGACTATGATTGAACGCACCTAATACTCGCACGCTCTAAATAAAACATCAAAAAATACAAAAAAAAACTTGCATTAAAATGTCAAAACGGCACTCCGCATATAACCACAGATGCAGAGCGTCAAGTTGACGATTTGATCAGCGCCTTCTGCGAGAATAGACAAGAGCAGGCCCCACTGTGTGAGAGCACACAGCTCTATCTAAGAGAGACTCAGGCTCCGTTTGGGGGGACTTATTTTTATCGGTCAAGCGGTTACGACCGCATGAACCGGACCCTAATTAAGGTCGGATTCATGCGGTCGTAACCGCTTGACCGGTGAAAATAAGTCCTCCCAAACGGAGCCTCAATCTCAGAGAGTTTAGTAGATGACTTGCTAGTAAGGAGTTTAATTTTATAGTCGCATCTTCTCAGTCAACAAGCTCTATCAACCTTATCATCTTATCAATCACACTTTAAACTCAAATTGGCATAACATATGCCCGGAGAATCGTTAGATAGTAAATATTATATTACCTTCCCATAGATTTTTTATATATTTTCCTATATAATTGTCAAAATTGACCGCTCAGATAAAATTTGTGCCCTAAGAAGATAGAAAAATTGAACACTCAGATTTTCTTCCCCCCATTTAGGCTCCGTTTGGTGGCGGTCGTAAATGCATGGATTAAACCGTCTTTCGTTAAGGATCACCTAACAAACATCATCCATTTGAACCTAAAAGCGGATGAAGTTCCTTAGGTGGGCGTTAACGAATGACAATTTAACCCGCATGTTCATGACTGCCACCATCACGTCAAACAGAGTCTTAGGCTGCGTTTGGCGCAGCTTATCACAGCTTATTTGCTCCGGTGAGGTTGAACAAAAACGTTATTGTCATAGAATGTATGTTTGGTATCACGAATGTTATAAAAAAGAAACTAGTTTGAGACATAAGATTTTGGTATGACAATGACATTTTTGTCCAATATCACCGGAGCAAATAAGTCATGATAAGTCGCGCCAAACGCAGACTTAGGTTGCGTTTGGCACGGCTTATTTGCTCCGGTGAGGTTGGACAAAAATGTCATTGTCATACCAAAATCTTATGCTCCAAATTATTTTCTTTTTTTGGTAACGGTAGTATCATTTGTCATACTAAACATACATTCTATGTCAATGATGTTTTTGTCCAATCACACCGGAGTAAGTAAGTTGTGATAAGCAGCGTCAAATGCAACCTTAGTCCCATTTTGGCTAATTATAGATCGAAAAATTGATAAATTTAGCCATAATAATATATTAAACTGTCAAGTTTAATAAGAAAATCAACATTCTTGGAGAATAGTCAAACATTGAGAAATTAATACAACTCTGCATTTAATATAAATCATGGGCCAGAGTTTGATATTTAGGTTCTAGCAAGAATGATATTAACTACCAACCCATAAAAATCTATCACAATTTCTAACAACAAAAAGTTCCCCGTCAACCAAATTTGAAATTAAAAGAACCCGCAACAATCCTATACTAGTATATTCTAAAGAAAAGAAAATACTAAAACCGCATGAATAACATTGCTTGGTGTGTTCTTCCTGTAGTGATAGGCTAAGATATCCGGCACTCAGAGGCGAAAATTTATTCCAGCATACAAAAAATTCATAAATACGAAGCATTACAAAAATTTCATGAGAACAAACAAATAAAAACTCACCAGTCTCTGAATAAACATAACATCAGCTAAGCTCTCTTCTTCCTAGCAGCGGGTGCATGCGATGCCTTAATAACTGTGTAGCAAGACCCGGAGAAGACGCCCTTCAGTATTGCCAAAACAGAGAAAGCCACAAATGGGGAGTATAGCTGCAACAGCTTTTGTGATGCTCTACCAGAACCCAACAGCTCTGCCATCAGTGCAGCCTGAAAACATACAAATGATTTGGGCACACACTGTCAACATAAAATCAACTACAAACACGTATTTTAACAAGTTTAGCGAATTATTAAGTTGTCGATGTTTAATCCTCCGGGAATCGATTGTAGAATCCGCAAGGTAATATGCTGATGATTCAAAAGATGAATGAAATATGAAGCCACGGAATACAACAACACTCAAGCCTTTATCCCACTATAGTGGGCTCGGCTATATGGATCCTTTGTTGTCATTGTGCCCTATCTTTTGTCATAATCTCACTAATGCCTAAGTACATCATGTCTTTCCTTACAGTTTCACTCCAAGTCTTTATTGGTCTACCCCTCCCTCGTTTAACATGCCTAGTGACTAGATTCTCACAACGTCCAACAGGTGCCTCTAATGGTCTCCTTTGTACGTGTCCAAACCATCTTAGACGAGCTTCTCGCATCTTCTCTGCAATTGGTGCTACCCCTGTCTTATCTCTGATACTTTCATTCTGTTACGCCCCCGGACGGATCCGAATGCGACAACGGGGCTGAACCAACTGGTTCAGCCCCCGCTTTCTAAAAGGCGGCCTTCGGGGGCTGAACCCACCCGGTTCAGCCCCAATTGGGGCCGGCCGGCCCCCTTGGCCGGCCGGCCTTGGTCCGGGTATAAATGTACCCGGATCCTCTATTGGAAGGGATTATGCAAGTATTATCAAAGGTAATCTTCTAGCATCCTCTCAAACCCTAGAAATCTCTCCTCCCTCAAATCTCATCTAGTTCCTAACAATTGATATCAGAGGATTCTTCCTCCCAAATCTTTTTTTCCTTCCGGCATCGATCCCGGCTTCGTTTCCACGCGCTGCGCATCGACGAGTCCCGACATCGATCCCGCGTCGACCCCCGCGCATCGCTCCCGCGTCGACTCCCTACGCCGATTCCGCGTCGTCTTCCACGACAAATCCCGGCGTCGACGCTGCCTGCGGCCTTTGCCGCATCCTGCTCGCATCCCGCTCGCATCCCGGCGTCGATTTCCGTTCGCATCCGATTGCGGCATCCAGTGCTTCTAGTGCTGCATCCGATTGCGACATCCAGTGCATCCAGTGCATCCGATTGCGGCATCCAGAGGTCACCGCCTCCACTTGTTGTTATTTCACGCACGCCCCGGGTTCCACCATGGTGACTCGCACCCAAGAAGACTCCAATCGGCTCGCACATCTCGAAGAAAACTACACCGGGCTGACTGCCACCGTGGCAGCCCTCGCCGATAAGTTAACGGCATCGGAACAACGTCTGGAAGAGAAATTGGACGCCCGCATGGACGAGCTTAAAAATATGTTAACTCTACACCTTAAAGGAAAAGCTGTTGTCGGCGAGGCCAACGCAGTCCAGCTTCCCCTCCCTACTCCAGCATCGGGGCACGACGATCGGCCCTCTAGCCTCAATGGGGGGCTTGGAATTGACAGTGGAAGGGTAGGAGGCTCACGGCGACCACAAGCATGGTCCGAGGCAACCCAGTTTGGCGGCATCGCCGCGTCTGCCTTGGATTTTCCTCCTTACCGTGAAGACCTCCAGGAGGACCAACGACCCAACGGGATCGGGTTCCCACCTTGTGATGGGCTCCTCCCTATTCCAGGAGAACCAGGACACGTCGCGGGCGGAAGGGGAGGAGGCAGATGGGAGTTTAGGCCGCCAGTCTTGGGGAACCCCTATCGAAGGGATTGGGGATACCCACACGTGGCCGCTGATCGACGACAACCGCTTGGACACGGGCAAGAGTACGGAGGACCCGGGCACCAACTACCACGCGCCTATCTACCGCCGAAGGTTACCCGTATGAACTACCCCAAGTTCAAAGGAGGAGATGCACTCGAATGGGTCCAAAAGGCAGAGTTATTTTACAGTTATCAGGAGATACCAGAGGCACAGTGGGTAAGGTTGGCGTCCTTCCACCTTGAAGAGGACGCATACCAGTGGACCCAATGGTTCCTCCAGGGACGGGATCACGCGCCATGACACGAGTTTGTCGACGGATTCATCGCCCGCTTTGGTCCACTTGAGTATGAAGACTTCGAGGCTCTTCTTCAGAAATTGCGTCAGAAAGGGACGGTGATGGAGTATCGAACCGAGTTTGAACGGTTGGCCAACCGGGTGCAGTGGCGCGAGAGGACATTAACAAGTTGTTTTATTTCTGGCTTGCAGGAGGACATCCGAGATGAGGTGCATGCCTATCTACCGCGCAGTTTGACACACGCTATCAACTTGGCCCGGATTCAAGAAGAGCGTATCCATCGACAGAAGTCCCGGGGAGACACTCCGAGGAACGTTACACACCTTCCCGACACCAAAAAGGATCACGCAGCTACCGAACGGGCGACGCTGAAGAAATTGACTTGGACAGAGCTACAGGCTAGGAAGGAACAGGGATTGTGCTTCAACTGCGATGAGAAATTTACCCCAGGCCACAAATGTCAGAGGATCCAGGTTTACATGTTGCAGGAAGGTCCGATGCCGGATGTAGACGGAGGGGAACAGGAGCACATTCTGGATACAATCGAGTACGGGGTATCTTCCCTTGCCATGGCGGGAGACTCCGCTCCGACCACTATGAGTATTGCGGGGCGGATTGACCAACAGCAGGTGACCTTTCTGTTTGACAGTGGGAGTACACATAACTTCATTAGCCCGTCGGTGGCACAGACATTGGGGCTAGAGATCATCAAGGATGTCGCTTCCCAGGTTGTGGTGGCATGTGGCCACGAGCTGCAGTGCGAAGGAGTGCTTCGGGACGTGGAAATCAGTGTGCAGGGATACACCGACAACATGGATGTCTACTTATTGCCCATCCAGGGGCCAGATGTGATTCTGGGGGCCCAGTGGTTGCGACAGCTGGGTAGGGTGACTCTGGATTGGGAGAAGTTCACTATGGAGTTTGCTAAGGGTGGGAGAGAGTACTGTCTGCAGGGAATCAACATTTCACCAGTGTCGGGGGGCTCTCTTTGCTGTTTGGAGAGGCTGCAGGGACAAGGGCATGACGTGGCTTGGGTAGACCTGAGCGGACGGACGGAGCCACCAGATTCCCACCTTGAGGACAAGCTGGGTCTTGATGGGGCGGGGAATGTTACGCCCCCGGACGGATCCGAAGGCGACAACGGGGTTGAACCAACTGGTTCAGCCCCCACTTTCTAAAAGGCGGCCTTCGGGGGCTGAACCCACCCGGTTCAGCCCCAATTGGGGCCGGCCGGCCCCCTTGGGGCCGGCCTTGGTCCGGGTATAAATGTACCCGGATCCTCTATTGGAAGGGATTATGCAAGTATTATCAAAGGTAATCTTCTAGCCTCCTCTCAAACCCTAGAAATCTCTCATTCTCCCTCAAATCTCATCTACTTCCTAACACATTCCTAATTTTATCCAATCTCATGTGTCCACACATCCACCTAAGCATTCTCATCTCCGCAACTCTCATTTCTTGCTCTTGTACACAATTCACTGCCCAACACTCAGAACCATAGAGCATCGCGGGTCTAATTGCAGTATGGTAAAACTTGCCCTTATGTTTTAGTGGTACTTTACGATCACATAAGATCCCTGACGCGCCTCTCCAATTCAACCAACCCGCTTGGATTATATGTGTCACATCTTTATCAATACCTCCGTCTTTTTGAACTATCGATCCTGTGAAAATTTCTGAATCGCGGAAAACGGGAAACCAGGCGCAAGAACACTCAATCAATCCGAGACCAAATAAACCAGATGCAAACAGAAGAGCAAGAATGTTCTACTATCAAAAAATCTTTACAAGACGAGTCATATATGGCTAGACATGATTCGCCGATATACCCGATGGAAGCAAAAAGAACAAGTAACAAACAAGCCGCGCGGTCTCAATGAAAAACCGCCGACCCTGCCGAGCTGCTTACGGAGTCCGCTTAAGCCGCCAAGTCTCCAGACCGCAACCTAGCTGCGCGGACCACCCGTTATTCCAATGCTGAAAAAGAACTTTGTCTGCTAATCCGCAAGCGGCCTAACCGTGAGTTTGCCTAACCGCCAAATCTCTGCAAACTGCTGCTGTTGAATTGAACAAGTCTCCAGAAGCGGACAACTTATTGAACTGGGAAAGAGTTGCAGAAGAAAAGACCGTTTGGTCGCAAGCCGTGACCTGTTGCTAACTGCTGGTTGCTAACAGCAGAGTCTGCACTATCCCTGACCGAAGTCAGAACCAAGTACCTGACTTTCCAACGCTATCCACACAACCTGCACGGCACAAACCGGTCAACTCTCCAAACCGCGCGAACACAAAAACCTATCTGCAACAACCATCCAATCTCACTTACTGTTCATTCAGATGATGATATTGATGTGACATGGGGTACTATTTATAGGCACGGAGAGGAGTGTGATCACCATCCTATCCGATAGGATCACCACCCTATCTTGCGGCGAGCACTGAGAGAATCCTCCAAGCCGCGGACACAAGGTCAATCCGCCTTATCGCCATGCGTCCAAGCCAGGACTAGACAGCTACCAGCAGACTCTGCGGATACACCACCAGTCCGCACACAAGCAGACACAACTCCAGTCTGCACACACCTGCGGACACTACTCCAGTCCGCACACTCCGAGCCCGCAACCTAAGCACACAAGGCTGACAGCTGTCGAACTCGACGAACATAGAAAGCAATCTGCGCTAACTGCGCGACCTCCCGGACTGAGCACACCTGGACATGGTACAGATCAAGACCGAATATACACCACCGGCCATCCCTGGTGCGAACACAGCACCAGCGGATACAAGGGTCAGTCCGCATAAACCGGCGGACACCAGTACCAGTCCGCACTAACCGGCGAACTCCGACAACAGTCCGCACTAACCGGCGAACTCCGCGGTTATCACCAACCGCACCACCAGAGAAAGACTAAGGCACACACCATGCCGATCTCCCGAGCTTCAGTCCAGTCCGCAACCCGGACTAAGCGAACTCCATACGAGTCCTCATCACGACGGTCTTGGCGAACTCCGCGGATAGACAAGCAATCCCCCCGGTTACCATTTGGGAACAAACTGTCTGCTGAACACAAGCCGACCTGGCTAGCCTCCGCTTCTGTCAGCACAGACCGCTCGAACAGACCGCCCAGGCCGCCAGAGAACAAGCTGACTGCAACACATTTGCCGATCTGGCTAATAGTCAGTCTTGTCCGCACAGACCGCGCGAACAGGTCGTCTAGGCCGCTCAGGTCGTCACTTTCACTTCATAATTTTCAACACTTCCCCTTGAAGTGAGAAGTGGAAACCAGCTCCAGCAGTCCCCGTAACCATGTGCATGACCCCTCCGATAGCACCTTCGAGAAGATGTCTGTGACATAGTCCTCACTCCGCATATCAAAGACCATAAGGGATCCCTCCAGCACCTCCCGAAAGGAGTAATGCTTCCCTCCGCCTTCTTCTCCAGCTTCGACCTCCACTTGTACGTCACAGGAGAAACACCAACGATCTTGGGCACAAGGTCTCAAGCCTCGTTTTCTCTAAGGGCAGTCATCTCCTCATCCTTGGCGTTATCCACCTCCTTGACTCCAGTGGTATCTTCACAACTAGAAGACACTTGCTCGACCAGAGGGCCTGCGAAGAAACAAGAAACCGAGCTCACTGCGTCTCCTTCGCTATATCGAGCCGGAGGGTTGATGATCCTCTTCGATCTTCGGAGAGCCTGATCACGGCTAACCACCTCCGCTGCTTCTTCTGAACCAGTTCCGTTCCCGGACAAACCTGGAGCACCGCTCCCCTTGCTTCTTGAACAAGAAGCCTCCGTCCTGGAACTAGAAGCACCTGGAACATCGCCCCCATGCTTCCTGAACCAGAAGCCTCCGCCCTGAAACTAGAAGCACCTGGAGCATCGCTCCCAATGCTTCCTGAACCAGAAGCCTCCGCCCCAGAGCTAGAATAACCAGGAGGACCTAGTGACACAGGCAGCTCCAACAGAAGATCTACAACAGCCTCCTCCTGCCCAGTGTCTAACCTGCTCTCCTTCAGCTCCACAGATGAGCTACCTTCATACAACGTCAGTTCGTCGAAGACAACGTCTCTGACATGACAAACTTCTTTGTCGCAGGATCCATACACTTTCATCCATTCTTCCACTCATCATAGCTGACGAAGACAAGCTTCCTCGTCTTCGCATCCAGCTTTGTCCTAAGAGCATCTGGTACGTGTACATAGCAGGTCGACTCAAACACCCGAAGATGTTCCACGATGGGCTTCTCCTTGAACATCAGCTCATGATGAGACTTCATATTGATCGGACTAAGAGATATCTGATTGATGATGTATGCCGCGCAGGCCATCCCTTTCGCCCAAAAGGCCCTAGGAATGTCTTTGGAATGAAGCCAACACTTGCAGGTCTCTGTCAGATGACGGATCTTCCGCTCTGCTACTCCATTTTGTTGTGGAGTATACGCACAAGTGAGCACTCTCCGGATTGCGGGCAACGCTTCGTGAATTCGGCGACAATAAATGCGGGCGAGTATGGGCTCCGCGGAGCTGACAGGAATACAGCCTCATCACGAGGAGCTGACAGGAATGCGGGCGAGTATGGGCTCCGCGGGACGGCTGGTGAGGATGGAGGAGCAGCTGTATCGAAGCAACGATGCGATGGCGGTGGCAAGCGAGCACTACTAGTGAGAACATGAGATGGGTTGGGTTGGGCGACATCGACCTCTTCCCAAGCAGTGACCTCCTAGGATTAAGATTTTTGCCTTTTTTATTTTTCCACGCCTTTGACGACATTGTAATGAACTATTTTTGTAATATTCTTTCATTGTGATGGCGAATTTGCATCTCACGTTTGAGCTTGCGATTTGTTTTTTTGCGTTGATACTCGTCTTTATTCTGTGATTACTTGGGTTGTCTGTGCAGGTTTCGGCGAGCTGGCGATATTCTGACTGAGTTTACGTGAGATAGGATTCGTATTTAAGGTTGATTCGTTGGTTAGTGTGCGACTTAAGTTGATACTCGCGTGAGGTTGCCATACCCCCCCCCCCCCTCCCCCCGGGGGCCTCAGCCCATAAATAGAAGGGGTAGGTGGGCCTTTAGTACGCTGTTGCGATTTCTAAGTCCTCGCAAGTATTTCGGTCGTGTCTCTTGCTCGCATTTCCCTTGACGCTGACTTTACTTGCACTTTTTTTCACGCTCTTCTGTTGCTCGTTATTCGCCTAAGAATATTGCTAGCGACGATGTTAATGCTCGCCGACAGGTCCATGCGATCAACTTCACCGAAGCTATCTTCAAGAATTCTGCTGCCACTGAGCGAGATCAAGAGGATTTCTGCAAAAGACACCTGCCCAAAGGATACTCGGCCAGGCTCCCCGCCCGAACCGAGCGACTAAACACCGTTCTTGAAGGTGTGATTGTCCTTCCCCTCAGTCACTTTGAAGTCGGCCTGCGACTTTCTCTGTGACTGGAGTACCGCCAAATCCTTTGTTCCGGGATCGTCCCCGACCAGATCAACCCGAACGGGGTGGCGATGATCATGAGGTTTATGTGCTTCCTGCAGGAAGAGAACACCGCCTTCGATCTTTCTATCTTTAGGAAGATCTTCGCCTTCGTTGCGACCGCCGCGGGCGTCATCTTCTTCAGTAGTCATGTCTGCACCTTGGTCGGCACGACGAACAAAGTTCATCGGTGGGGCGAGTACCTAGTCGTCGTCGCCGCTGACTTTGAAGAGGTACCGCGCAGGTCGCACCAGCCGCCGGAGGTCGCCTTCCTGCCGCCCATTCGCGGAGCATAGTGGGCCACAACCCATGTGTTGTTGAGGAGCTGGAAACCCTTCTATCCCCTATTTTGAGCTCTCTTTTAGTATGTTTGTATTTTTGACAGTCATGTAAGACCCTAATGCCACGTACTTTACTTTTAGTGCTTTATTCCTAATATTCGTGGACATGCTGACCTTCATTTGCAGCTCGTTCTTGATTTTAGGTGGCTTAGTTCGTAGAGGGGCGTAGTTCTGGAGGGTCTACGTGATAAGATGTTTGAAGCCTTCCGCAGATGTCGGTTCGACGTCATCCACTGGCGTCTGAATGCCAACTCGCTTGATGAGGTCTTCCCAGGCGAAGGTACATACCTTGGCAAGATCTTGCTATACTCGCTGACTTTATTACTGACTTGATTCTGCTAGTTGTTGTGACTTAACTATTGCAGTTGCTCGCATTCTTCCGTGAGAACCACTTCCCCTGGTGAAGGAAGACGCGTCGTCGCGCCAGGGTTCGGTGGACCCGCCCGCTGATGTTGAGGAAATTCCACCTCCCGGTAGGTTCTAAGGGCCAGTCGCGAGGTGGTGGCAAGGATGGTTCCTCACAGGAGAAACCAGACAATGGGAAAGGGAAAGCCAAGTCCCCTGATCACGCATGGAAGCGTGCGAAGATCTCCCACAAACTCTTCGATGGGAGGGAGTCGTCGGTGGACGTCGGGGCGTCATACTTCCAACCCAACTTCAATCGTGGGTGCAGCGGTAAGGATGCCTTTTGATGCCCGTTGGTGTCTTGGGCGGAGAGCGAGCACAAGGTGACTCTGAGCACCAACTTGCCTGCGTGGTCGGAAGAGTGGGAGGATAACGGGGAGGCTTACGATGTCGCCTTCGCGCTCTATGGGTGAGCTGATGCTGAGTCGCTGCCAGACCTCGACGCAGAGGTGCCCGCTTATCAAACTGCCCGTGCGCTCCTGCGAGCTACAGAGCTGGGCCATCACACGGCGAGGAGGCTCCTCGAGTCGCAGGAGGCTCTGAAGATCGTCTCAAAGAAGGCGATCGATCTGGGGATGCAGTCCATCCAGTGGAAGGACTACGAGGTAGCTTTTAATTTTATGTGTGACTTTTTCTTAGTCGCCACTTCACTTGATAGATCTTCTGACAGTTTACTGTTGGTACTCGCAGGCTGTCGAGAAAGAAACGGCGAATAAAATCTCTGAGCTCGAGCAAGAGCTCGCTGACAACAAGAATGAGCTGGGGATCGCCCAAGTCCGGATTGCTGAGCTGGAGACTTGCCCGGCAGTTGCTGAAGCTCGCCCTGGGCCCTCGAAAACTTGCTCTGCGGAGCAGCAGCTAGAGGCGAGTCCTCATGGGATGGGGAAGAAGATCCGCTTTCATTGGGAAGAGATGCCGGCAATTCGTCGCGAATCGCATGAGCAACGAGAGACGCCTTTCTCGCCAAGTTGAGGATAGATGACTTCCTTGTCCTGGAGGCCAACCACCTGACAGTGGACCTCATCCCCGACATGCTCGCTGAAGAGTCCAACTCGCCAGATCGCGACCTGTCCTCCACAACTAATTCTGGCGACAATGAAGACAGCAACAACGAAGAGAGCGGCGACGACAGTGATGGCGATAACGATGAGGATGGTGAGGAAGATGCTGGCGACGATGAAGATATTGTCATCGAGGACGAGGAGTACCAGCCTGATATCGGCGACGACGAGTTCTAGTAGGCTGACGACCTCCTGCGTGCGATCATGTATATAAAATATAACATAGTTTAGGAAATTTTGGACGAACCTTTATTCAAGGCGTCATTGCCCTTTTTATGTTGTAATGCTCGTCATATAATATAAAAGGAATCTTTTGTACTTTGTTCTTTATGTTCACTTTTTTGTTCGCAAACTCGCTCGTCGATGATACTCGCGAGACTCGTAAACGCAGAGAGATTGAGTGCTCATTGTGCGCGATCTTTGCTCACATACAAGTTCATACTAACTCGCGCAATGTTGTCCGTGCCTGCATGGTCGCACCCGCATGCTCGTACGTCGCTGCTCGCACCTGCATAGTCGTAGTAGCATGCTCGCACGTTGTTGCTCGCACCTGCATGGTCGCACCCGCATGCTCGTACGTCGCCGCTCGCAGTAGCATGCTCGCACGTTCTTGCTGAAGGGAAAACGGAAAGATGCTCTCGCTTGCCGACGGCGATCCTTCGGATAATGGAGTTGCACTCAGGGAGTCACGTTGAGGAATGAGAACCCCTTTCATGATACCCTCGTCATCCAAGCCGTCATTGAGGACTTCATAGTTGACCGAATCCTGGCAGACAACGAGAGCACAGTGAATGTCATTTTCAAGAGAACCTTCGCCGGGTTGTAGGTGGAAGCGTCCAGGATCTTAGCTGCGGATGAGCGATGTACTCGCCCCGGAGCACGCTGGGATGGCCAGGGGGAGGGGTCGTTACGTTGCGTTGGTCAGCCCCATGCTGACCTTCATTTGCAGCTCGTTCTTGATTTTAGGTGGCGTAGTTCGTAGCGGGGCGTAGTTCGTAGCGGAGCATAGTGGGCCACAACCCATGTGTTGTTGAGGAGCTGGAAACCCTTCTATCCCCTGTTTTGAGCTCTCTTTTAGTATGTTTGTATTTCTATTTGACAGCCATGTAAGACCCGAATGCCACGTACTTTACTTTTAGTGCTTTATTCCTAATAGTTGTGGACATTCAGACCCCTTTTGTTTGGGCTTTTTTGGGCTTTCGTTGCAGTTTTGAACACTAAGTTATTTAATTTCCCTGTTATCAATTAATAATAGCATTTTAAATTTGTGAATTTTGTATGTCGTGAGGTTCCGGACGGATCCATGCTATATTCTATTTGCAGACCATGGGGGTTACAACCTGGTTGATGATGGTGAATTCTGCAGAACTTAGTAGACACCCAACTGACCCAAGACACTTCCAAAAGGCTAAATTACTTCACAGGATAAACACAGCTCCTTGTCTAAAACTCAGCCATCCACAATGGTAAGATATTACAGTGGGTAAGATGTAAACAAAGTGAAAAAAAGTTAAGTAAAAGTAAATCAGAATTACTTGGCCCAATCATCATAAACCCTAAATCTTCGTGTAATGTTTCAGTAAAAGAAAGCATCGGGCGCATACCATGGAAGTGGCGAGGGAGACTCCGACCGTGAGGGAGGTTGTGGAAACCCAGCGACGGCGGGCAAGGATGCCGTACACATTGGCGAACGAGAGGGGCCAGATTAAGACGATCTCGATCCAAATAAGCCCAGCAAAGAAGTGGGGCTTCTCCTTCGCCAAGTAGTCGCCGTAGTGCTCGCTGTACCACTGGTTGAACTTCACCAACGCCGGAGGGAAGAACGCCGCCGGGAGGATGACTTGACCGTCGATCAGCGGCGCGGCAAGAATAAGCACCGCCGAGAAGAAAACGATGACGGAGTCAACGGCGACAGAGAAAAATCCCATAGTAAATTTCGGTTACCCACCGAAAAGACCGATGGAAGGTGGAGATAGGCGTGATATCGAGTCACTTCGATCAAAATTGGCTCGGCTTGAAATAGAAATTTTCGACTCCGAGAAAAGACCGAAGACAAGGGATAGAAGGTGGAGATAGGCGTGATATCGAGTCAGTTCGATCAAAATTGGCTCGGCTCGAAATAGAAATTTTTGATTCGGAGATGACTCGAAATCAGCTCGAAATTGAAATCAATTTTGATTCGAGCCGTCTCGACTCGAAATCGACACGATTACGATCTGATTCGAATCAATTTTGAGTCGGCTCGAAATTAATTATTAATAAAAATAAATTATTATTAATTTTATAGTTAAAATTTAAAGTGTTTTAAATACGGTATTTATTGATTCTATTCACTATTTCACATCTCATGTTATATTATTGCGCAATTTTTTCCATAGCAAAATCGTAACAAATAGCCCTCAAAATAAACTATAGATTGTCATATTGGCTGAAAATATTTCCCAAGAAATTAGTATAGATGATGTCAAGACTCAAAATTCAAGAGCAGCAATTACTTTAAAGTCTAAATAAGATAAATTAATCAAACAAGACAATTTTTTATTTTAAAAAGTAGCAAAAAAAAGTGAAACTCATTGCTTTAAAAAAATGATAATAATTTGATGATATCAAGTTATCAACTCAAATTCTCAGAAGGCAAAGCTAAAAAACATCATAAAGCTAAAATAGAAAGTTGGAAACATGTTTAGAAAAAAAAATGAAAATATCACATGAAAAATAAAATCCATAATAGATAAACGCTTCTGATAGATGAGAAGTGTAGAATGCAGAATTAGCTATCCATAATAGATAATATAGGGCAAGGTTGGGGGATAGTTGTTAACTACTTCAGTACTTCACCATCAAAATGAGATAATTTCGCGCCTGAGTCGACCTGATATCAACTATCAAGTGGATTTGAGGATCACCTTTATGCTTTATCCATGGCCAAATTATAATATTACAAATCTAACTCACATAAATAGCACGATAGAATCGTTAAAAAGTTTTAAATATAAATATAAATAAAATCTTCATAAAATGTCATAAACTCCCGCGCAACTTTGCATCTTGGCTGCTTCAAGTCCAAAACTCCAAATATATCTTTAGTATAACAAGTCTTCCTTTCTAATAAAAAGAAAGAAACAACAAATGATAAAAGGAGGTACATTATTGTCCAAAAAACAATAATGAACAAAAAACAAGCTATTCCGAACTAGAGATGAAAAATAAAGGCGACTGTTATTAGCACTACACTTTTGCATATTCGCACAATTTTTACTCTTAATTTTCTGCGCCTTTTGAAAATACTCCTTGTACATGCATTTTTAGGAAAAGTGTTCAACAAGAAAGTTGTAGATCTCGACGATATCTACAACTTTCGTGGTGAACACGTTTCCTAAAAATGCATGTACAAGACGTACAGTAGAAAATACGCTCAGATTTCGCGACTTTTAGAAATACGCCTTATACATGCATTTATAGGAAAAGTGTTCAACACGAAAGTTGTAGATCTCGTCGTGATCTAAAACTTTCGTGTTGAATACTTTTCCTAAAAATGCATGTACAAGGAGTATTTTCAAAAGACGCGAAAAATTAGGAGTAAACGTTGTGCGAATATCCAAAAGTGTAGTGCTAATAACAATGGCCAAAATAAAAGGAGGTACATTATTGTTTCATCATTAACCTGACATTATTCGTGATTATTCAATACCGATCCATACTAATTTATTTACAGTTTTGAGCAACTATTCATAACCTGACAAATGAGAAATTGCAACAACATTTCAATCAAGTATGTAAGCTTAAGGCTATGTGGAGTTTTGAGCAACTATTTCAATCAAGTATTCAACTATTCATAACCTGACAAATGGAGCTGATTCGAAAGCTATATATTCAGTTTTTTAGGCATACCTAATATAGCTAACTGGAGCTATGTCAAGTTTGTTGATAGTCAAGATGTGCTACATTTAATAGAAAAGGTTTTGAAATAAACAATCTGACATTTACTTAATCAATTGTTATAAATAAAAGAACAATGATTAGTATAGATTACAAATTTGGTTGAATCTGACTTTTTGAGCATTTGGCATCCACGCTCCAAGATCTAGATCTTGCACATCTGCAATAAAAGAACAAGAGTAAAGAGTTGATATATAATCAAGATGGAGATTAAATCACATATTATCGCAAGTCATATAAAATAGATGGCTGCTAGTTTAACGTCTTTAACATTTAGATCAGTTATGATGCCATTTGCATCAGGAATATTGAATTCATCGTCCTCAAATGATGAGGATGACGAGCCACTATAATTCTTATTTTCACTGATAATATTCATAACTGAATAAATAAAGATAAGTTAGATAATACAAAAACTCACATGCTCGGCGCATATATAGGAAGATGTGCTTTTTACAACAAGAAAATAATAACTGGACTGACATATATATAAAAAATCTAATGCTAACTGAAATACTTAAAATCCTACCCATGAAATGCTGAAAAACAAGGATTTAGTAAAATTTCAGAAAATGTTTCTCTACATAGAAACTAGAAAGTCACTTGTAACAAAACCAATAACAAATGAAGGAGACAAGCAAGATACAAATATACTTTTTAGGAATTAGAAGAAGAGTGACCAATTCCGATTTCCGACTAGTTAGCACTTATATGTAGTTGAATATAATTTCAATATTGATCCAACTATCTATCAGCAAAGTGTAAAGGCAAATAATAGAGCATATCGAAACTCCAATTAACCAAAAAACTACAATAAAATACAGCGACCCGACAAAAACCCACTTGACCTCTGGTAGGCTTTAATACAATGCACATATCTACTGAATTTAAAAAAAATAAAGCTCAAAGATCAGAAGTAGACCTTTTTGAAACTCCTCTTTACAGTAACAAGAAATTAGTCAACCTTCTTCCTCGAGAGATAAATCTTCATTCTGGAAATCTCAAATGAGCATTCATTAATCAAGGAGCTTGAAAAATCTTTCGTTCTCAAAAGTCAAAAGACTCAAAACTGGACATTAGCTGGACAAAAGTTGTCACACCTTTCTGAATTTCAAGAAGAAAGTTTGTCGAGCAGAAGAATTTGAAAAGTGTCATTCAAGCAAAGGATCAGTGGAAGTAAGTCGAAAACTGTTAATAAAATCAGAAAAGGATTGAGGGATCAGTGGATCACTAGCATGCATGAGGAGGAAGAAGTAAATGAGGAGAGGAAGTTGAAAATTAAAGAGATTAAAAATAAAACTGCAAGAGATTAAGAGAATCATCAAATCAGTAGCTGCAAACCTTCATGCTTCGTCCGTGAGGAAGGATTTATGGCTTCGTCGCTGCAAACCTTCGGGCTTCGTCGTCCAACGACTCTAGCCGTCGCTGCAAACCTTCAGGGTTCATCGTCCAGCCGTCAATGAAAAGTGCAAACCTCTTCATCTCGTCCGTGACTATGAGGTCCGTGAGAAAAGATTTAGGGTTTCGGAGTTTCGCTGCTCTCAATTCTAACCTCCCCTTACGTCAGTTCCGTGAGGCGTGAGGAAAGATTGAGGCTGTCGATGTAATGGTTGGTTGTATTGTAACTTACAACAATGAACAATACATTAAATGCAGATGCAGATAAGATTTGACGTCATAGGCTCATAGCCATTTAATGCTTTTTAGGCTTCAGCTTTGGTTTTGAAAATCAAAGAAAAATTAATTACTTTTTGGCTGTTGCATGCTTTGAACCAATAGACACAAAATAAACTCCCCTCAAAAATTAAAGCATTTTGTCATTTTGCAGGAGCAGTCTGACCAACCCGCCGGGACGCCTGGTGACTGGTCTGCCAAGAGCTGTTAATCAGAACAGATAAATTTTGAATTTAAAATAAATAATAAAATCGAGCCGACTCGATTCATTTATCGAGCGATTCATATCAGGCTCGAAATCGATTCGAAATCAATTTCGAGCCAATTTTGATTCGATTCATTTTGAATCGATTTTTTTACTTCGAGTTTGATTCGAATGAAAACTCGAGCGATTTTCGAGCGACTTTCGATTTTTGATTTTTATGCTCACCCCTAGGTGGAGAAGACTTGTTTGAACGGAAATTCAAAGTTCATTTGATTTAATAATTGAATTAGCATGTTAATATTAGATTTAAAAAACATATATGGGCTTCATTTGGTTCGGCGGTGGCGGGTCAATCCGGCGGGTGGAATTGGAGTGTTCGAAACGGAGGGGGGGTACGTGGTGGCTGCTCCAAACAGAGCTTTTTGGGGCGTTTCTCAAGGCGGGCGAGTGGAAACGGAGCAAATGCCGCCAGAGGTTCATTTGTTTACCCGCCTTTTACCCGCCTTCCGGCGGTGTTTTCTCCAAATGGAGCAGCGAAATGCCGAACCAAATAGAGCCAGAACTAGTCGGCAAAAAAAACAAATTCATTCCAATCATACCATGTAACTTTGGCGTCCAATATCCAGTCTGTTTAGATCATAACTTCTCAGTTGTTTCATCAAATCAATGAATTATAACCGTCCATTTACATTTTCATAGGGCCCGTACACCTAGAATAGTAGGGAATCATAAACCTATAATTTTAATAGAACTTCTAGCCTAAATTGTGAAATTACCAATTTATCCTTGTAGCTCTTAAAAAAACCCATGAAAGCAATTGACCAACACCAAAAACTCCATGTGTGGGATAGTTAGTGTTAACTCATGGACCTCTGAGCAGTGGTGTTACACGGGGAAGTCTAGTACTCCGAAAATGTGCCCTGAGTGCACGAGGCATGTGGTCGTTGGGCCTACGTCTATGGTGAATGATGCTTAAATGCATTTTGCTATTGCCACTATATATATATGTTGCTTATTGCAGGGAAGGAGAACTGCCGCGCCGAATACGAGGTGAGGTTGTTATAAATTGGTCAGCTAAATGATGACTGTTGCTTTGTTTGTCACATTTTGGTGGGCCTTTTGTACAGGTGTTGGAGAGCCAAGTGGGAAGTAGCGGGCTGAAGCCCATGCGCTGCAATTGGCTGGCCCTTGAAGGCCCAAAAGCGAACATTTACTGTTTTCATGTGTGGTCGTCCTGCATGCCGAAGTATGAAACCACCTGTTATTAACTGAAACAGTTATAATAAGGCTACGACCGAAACATGTGTTATATGTTTTCCTATGTCATTCTTGTATTATAGTGGACATTCTTGTGATGTATGAGTTCATAACTTTAAATGCTTCCGCTAGAATGCTCTAGGGTAGGGTGCGTTTATAATTGAACTTAGATTTGACACCAACTTGTAATCTCCTTACCTGTCCGTAGTATATGGCGCCGGGCCCCGGCTGGACCTTCTGTCATATGATATACAACGGATGGGGTCGTTACACACAGCAATCAAGAAAACAGATAAACTAACATCAACATAGATCTAATCTAACATTCACCGCACAAACCACAACACAACACACATGAATTTTATAGTGGTTCCCCAAATTATGGGTACATCCACTTTTCCCCTCCGCCTATCTAACAATGAACTAGATTCGGCCAAACTCCTGCTTTCTTTTCCTCAAATCTTTAGATATTACACCTCAGAGCCCAGCTGGCTCTTACAACTCAGATTCCCTTCAAGAATCCCGCCTCAGAGTGCACCTTCACTCCTACACCTCAGGTAAACCCTTGCCCTACACCCTCAGAAAATAACTGTTCCTACAACTCAGATAAAGTCATTCTTCTCCTACCTCAGGCTCTCAGCCCAACCCCAGCCTTTATAATTTAGGCTTATAGCTCAGAAATATATATATCTCCTCCTGCCCCTCAGATCTACTACCAGATCTTACAAAATAAGAATTAAAGTAGACTAGAATTTGAGATTTGATAAATCACCCAGCAGAAATGAACCAGGTGACTTCTTCTTGATCAGATCTTGAAGAGTAATCTTCTTCCTTGAACTTGATTAAGAAGAAATAATTCAACCCTTCTTAGCTTTTTCAAAGCTTCTTGAAGGAGAAGGTAGGGTTGAACTTGGCTGGAGAAGATTGGAGTTGATTCACGATCTGCCTCCTCTCCACCTTCATAATTCTGTTAAATTGATCTGACAGACTGAGATGTGAAGAAAGAGAAAATCTATCTCTTTTTTATTGTGTTGGTCTCCTTATATAGACTTTGGCAAGAGTGACCGTCTGCCAATGTTAATCCACTAACATCTGATAGTTCTGACGGTTGTCAGAACTTCAAGCTTCGAATTCTGGACTTAGAAGATTTTTTGTCTTGAAAGCTTCTGCATAAAGGTGTTGAGACTTCTGTGCTTAGATTCTGTTGACACCAATCCTGGGTGTCGACTCTTCTCTACTTAGATTCTGTTGACACCAATCCTTGGTGTCGGCACTTCTCTACTTAGATTCTGCCGATACCAATCCTGGGTGTCGACACTTCTCTTATAGGGGTGTCGACAACAATCGAGTGTGTCGACACTGCTAGCTTCTTGTCTCAACACAACTTATATAATAGGTGTCGACACAAGTCCTGAGTGTCGACACTACTGGTATCTTGACTAATGGTGTCGATCCAAGTCCTGAGTGTCGACGCATCTTGCTTCCTGTCTCAGTAATACTTAAGTAAAGGTGTCGACACTAGTCCTGAGTGTCGACACAACTTGCTTTCTGTCTCAGCACAACTTGAGTAAGGGTGTCGACACTAGTCCTGAGTGTCGACACAACTTGATTCCATGTCTCAGCACTGCTTTTACAAAGGTGTCGACACTTGTCTAGTGTCTCGACACTTTTGTACTTAGTTTAATTTCTTCAACATAGAACATGCTGAAGTAAACTCAACATACATCAAATACGAATTTGTGTATATCATTGAGTTGAAAGAGCTTCTTCAAATCAGGTATATTATTTCCAATATACCCCAAAATCTCTCCCTATTTGGATATGTCATAACTTCAATTCAATGATATACACCACAATATCAAAATATAATAATTATGATATATAAGAAAAAAATGTTGAACAAAATATAAAGAACAACAATAATAACACAGGTAGAATAGAGTGCAACAAAACTTTTTCATTATAATTTGTCAAAAGATTACACTTTACAGTTTCAGTTTTGTTACATTGTACTTAAAATAAAATTACATAATGCATAATAACAAAAATAGATTAAGAATCCTCGGGCTCTTTGATGACAATGCCTTTTCCAGATTGAATTTTAACTTTGACTTCAGGCACTTTGTCATCAACCACTTTCTCCTTTCCCTTGGCATTCTTTGCTTTTAAGATCTCTTCTTGTTTGATCCTTTGCCTTTTATGATATGATAGGGCTTGGAAAAATATTTGTTGGGATCAATAGAATTAGCTGAGATCTTCCCTGCTTTCAGATCATTTCTGAATTTGTGGATGATCTCTTGCTGCTTTGTATGCTTTGCCCTTTCTTGTTCAAAATACCACATGCCCCTATCAGCTGTGTTATTATTGACTGCTTTCTATGCAGTGAGTATAATTGATCTGGAGGTTGGACTCCATTGATCAAAATCTGGCCAAGCTTCAGCCTATTCCCTGAATCTTTTCTTAGATAGCTGATCTTCTTTATCTTTAAGCAATGCAGATGCAATCATCTCCACCTCCTCACATACTATATTTTGAAACTGGGCTGGAGGACTGTACATGGACTGGACAATAGTTTGGATGGCCTCAAAATGAGCTGGTTGACAACCAGACTCAGCAGTTTGGTCTCCATCATACCATATGGGAGGATGACCTAGAGTTTCTCTAATGTTATTGGATGTGCAGATAACATGCTCAGAGCTTGCCTTTATCATTACTCTCTCCCCCTTTATGACTTCTCTTTCAACATGATCTCTTAGGTCATTCTTGTGAAATCTTACATGACCATCCAGATAATTGATTCCCGAGGATAAAGAATTCTTTGCTTTGAGCAAATGTTCATCCAATTCTTCATGAGATGCTTTGATGTCCTTAATCAAAAAGGCTGAGTGAGTTTTTATGATGCAGGCTCTCACATCGACACCGTAAAATCTACGAACTAAACATGATTGCCTCTCCACGATCAAATTCTATACCCGCGCAAAATTACAACGCGACACACACGTACTATTATTATATCAATTAGATGCTAACGTACGTGTGACCAAACAGATTAGGATCGAATAAAGGCTCTATGACAATATTCTTTCCGGCTAAAAAGACTCACCCGGTCCGATCGAGCAATAGTTATACCAAAAGAGATCTACCAAAATTTACGATTCAGAAAACGGTAGATCTCTCCAAACAAAAAGAAAACAAAGGTTCGTTAAACCTCTCGCACTTAAATAAAATAAGGATGAACAACAAAATCAATCGAAGAAAATCACGATGAAAATATTGCTATCAAGAATCAATGCCACGGTATTCCACCAAAAAAATTAATCTAGAGGGAAAACACACAAAGTAGCAAGGTTTTCGTTACCCAATCGGAATGGATGATTCTGATTCACTATTCTCTGGATCGTTCTTCAATGGCTCTGCCGGAGTCACGCCAGATGGAGAGAAAACTTGCCGCCTTCGTCGCTTCATTCCAGAGTTGGAATGACAAGGAGAGATCTTGGTGTCTTGGCCGAGTTTCACCAAATAAAGATGAGGGTGGTCAGGATTTATTATTGATGAGGTGCTACACAGATTTTGGGAGCTATGAGGGTGGTCGGCTTTGATGGTGGAGAGGGAGGAGGGTGGCCGAGTGTAACAAGGGAGAGGAGAAGTGGGTGGCGGCTAGGGTGGTTGTCCGAACTAGATGACCAAGGAGGGGGTCGGCTTTTTCCTTGGAGATGAAAGGATATGGAGGGGGTGGTAGAGAGGAGGCTGAGTAGAGAGAGGGGGGGGGGATAGTGGCCGGTAGCCAAAGAGAGGGGGGGGGGGAGGATAGGATAGCCGAATTCTCAAGAGGGAGAGAGTGAAAATAAGGGGAAAAGATCTCAAGAAAGATTTAGTGATTCAAATTCTTACCACTCAATTTCCTCCATTCAAAATTCAAAATGAAACTATGATGGTTATAGACACCCATCATTACATAAAATTTAAAAAATACAATAAAATGCAATATAATAAAATGCATAAAATAAAACATTTTAAAATAAAATTGCTAAAATAAAAAATTGATAAAATATATAATTATAATTACACAATTTATAATTATATATTTTATTTAATGGCGGCGGCGGATGTCGAGCAAAACATGTAGTGGCGGCGGCGTTAACATGTAGCTGCAGCGGCGTTGGCGTCGTGGTAGAATCCCATCCTCGAGCTTGCGGCATCGATCATCCCAATCCACGAACTCTCTCGAACGGGGATCAATGGCGGCCGCATCAGCAACGTCTCCATCAATCCTCCCCCACTCAAAAGCACTCATCACCGATGAGTGGCCCAGAAGCTTGCCAAAAACAGCATCAGCAGGTGGCAAGTCCAGCTCGAAAATTCAAGTAACAGAAATACAGTCATCACCCATCAACCAAAACCTGTTAGATAAAAATTTGGTCCTGAAACCTGGGAAAAGCATTAGGCAATAAAGGAGAAAAAGTTTTATCATCAACAATCAACGTACCTCCATTGGAGACCAATGGAGATAGCGATCCAGAAACAAGCTCACCCCCCAACCCACTAGAAAATGCAGTAGAACTAAACAGACATATAGATAATTCAAGTGGTGGAGAAACATATGGTGTTAAATCAGAAACATTAAAAATAGGGGAAATACCCCAGTCAGTGGGTAACTTCAAAAGATATGTGTTTTCTCCTAATTTATTTAATATCTAAAAAGTTCTAGCTCGCCGATTTCCTAACTTTTTTAAAGTGCCCGAAGGTATCCGTTCAGGGAGGAGAAGCACCAAAACAAAATCTTTAACCTTAAAGTGAGATGCTCTTTTATGTATGTTAGCATGAAATTAATAAGATGTATAATGTGTGGTTAGCGCTTCACTAATGTGTTTATATGAATTTTGAACATGAGAGGCAAAATCTTGTGCGAATTGACTTGACCTATAATATGGTGGTAACATAATCAAGCCAAAATGAATTGGTGTTTTATATCCGTGCACGATCTCATTCGGTGATAAACTTGTATGTAAGAAATAGGACGCAAAGTGAGTGATTAATTTTTTAAATGTGCGCCTAAGTATCTTACTACCGTGAGGAGTGAACCTATGTGCTACGCGACTCAACCAAAATACGAAGGATAAGGGGGTTAAGTCAGGTGGCACAAGAGCCTTATAATCAGAGATGATTTTAATGGGCTCAGAATTCGCAGTTTTAATTTTATATTTTAAATACTCACGCTTGGCATGAAGAAATGCCAAAGAAAACCGCTCATCATGAAAAGTAGAGTTGGACGCTCCTAGATGTGAAAAGATGTGTGAGCGATACAACTCAAGGGACCCAACTAAAGTCACTAATGTGGGGGAAATGAGGGTCATCAAAAGGCGGTGGGTAAATTCGTGCGACCGATTGTGGTATATAAATATGTATAGGGGACACCGCACCCAGAGGCATAATTGCCAAAGAATCAGAATCATTCGTAGTAGAGGACGAAACCGTAGTCGGACACGCAAAAAAGGAGCTATCAAAAATGACGCGTAGTCACGTCTATGAGGTGCGGTGAAAAGTCCAAATACTAGTTCGCTCAACATAGTGATATCTATACGCTGATATAATGCCATTGTAGGAACTAATAAAGTGGGCGTGACACAAAAACTCGGACTAGGTCTACCGGCTCCACGTCCTAAAAAGTCAACTAATGTGGGCAAATAAATAGGGAGAAGGGTCGGTATAATCAAACCCGGGATAAAATCTGAATCAGTAAAAATTTCACCCAACGGTGACGACATCAAAGAACTCTCATCCAGGTGTACAACGACAGTATCGTCCAAAATTACCCTTCCCTTAGTTCGTAACTCATCCATAATAATATGAACATCCTCACTTTCAGACTCCTCAAATAACTTAGATACAATCTCAGTGGGTGTAATCGTAGGATCTAACACGATGGGGATCGTATCCTGGAGAGGGCACTCAATACTAGGGTGAACAGACACAACGCTAGTCGGGCACGTAATAGGCAACCAAATACTCTCACAGATCAGAATATCATCATCCCAAACATCATCTTCCAAATCACTAGGTATTCCTTCAATTTTAGACTCATCAGAATCGTCGGGCACTAACGTACGTGTCAGAATACTCTCACCTACGGGGTAATCCTCAGAATCAAGAAATACTACATATACATCAGAATCCTCATTGGTTTCAATCAAATCATTTGATGCATCTTGCAGCCCATCAAATGATGATAGTACCTGATCAGCTTCTAATTCTGAAGCTTCTTCATTTTTAGATTCTTCTTCAACATCTGATGGGCTGCAAGATGCATTGATAGCTATGAGGCAGACTTCCCTAGACTTTGCTTCTTCTTCCTCTTCACTGGAACTGAAAGATGTGGATTCATCTTCTGTGTCACTCCAGGTTTCAGCAACAAGGCCCTTCTCCTTCTTTTTGTGCTTGCTCGAGGAAGGCCCGCCGTATTGCTTGCTTCTGGAATCGTTTTCTCTTCTCCTCTCCTTCTTCTGATTCTCAAGACATTCAGAGATGAAGTGTCCTGATTTCCTGCATCCAAAACATACTATTTCTTTAGTATGAGTTTTATCAAAACATACTATTTCTTTAGTATGAGTTTTATCATCAATCTCAATATCAGAAGGATCTGGAACATCATCATCAGCAGTAGTTTCAAACTCGGCCTCATCAGGCACTACCTCAGTAACAACAGCCATACCTATAGCAATGACCTTAAACAGTAGATCAACTTAATCTTCAACTATCTCTGAAGCATCTGGAACTGAAAATTAAACTGGAATTGAAGCCTCTGTCTCTGTACTGACTGGAAAAACTGCAACTGGGACATCTGAAACTCTCTTTGAATGAACACTCAAGGGCACTTTTTCAGTTGCCACTTGTGTATCAGCAGACTCCCCCTCCATTCTTGCACTCAAACTATCATGAATCTCACTGGGGGTGGAAGTAGGAATCCTATCAGCAGGAATATGTTCTTCCTCTTCCATAGACAAATCTCTGGCTCCCCCTAGTTTCAGGATTCTCCTATCCCACCTCAAGAAGATTGATGAATCGATTTTCTTCAACTGGTGGATAGGTACTCCCTTGGACATATCAAGTTTATCCATGTCCATCTGGTTGAGATATAAGCTGAGTATCCATCCAAAATTGGGTGTGTGCAGACAATCCTTAATCTTTTCAAACAACATAGCTCCCCAATTCAATCTCTTTCTTTAGATGATCGCCATGAGTATCTTGAACATCTACGAGGAGAGGTAGTCATGAGATCTTGTCTTGCAAAGCAGCACTTTTGTTGGGAATTTTGTCCTCCAATGTTTCTCAAGATTTGAAGAGGCATCACCTATCATGCTAATGGGCATTATATATTTGATGTGTGCTCTAGTTCTTGCATGGATATAGTCCATGATTGGACGAGTGAAGAAGATGCGTTTGGTAGTAAACTCAAAATTCGTCGAGCTCAACTCACAGTTCATCGAGCTCAGCTCATAGTTCGTCGAGCTCAGCTCGCTGGTAGTCTAGCTCAGCTAAACTTTCCTTGGTATAAGCTAAAGTGCTCAGGATTCAAACTTCATCGAGCTCAGCTTGAAGTTCATTGAGCTCAGTTTGCAGTTCGTCTATCTCAGCCCACAGATCGTCGAACGTAATTCAACACTTGTCGAGCTAAAGCCAAAAAAATTGATTAAGGAAAAAAGTGTTGGGACAGCTGAGAAGAAAGCATTGAGACCGCTGAGAAGAAATCACTGAGACAAAAACTTATCAGTTGTTAAGAAGAAAGCATTGAGACCGCTGAGACGAAAGCGCTGAGACCGCTGAGAAGAAAGTGCTGAGATAGAAGCTTGTCTCACCTGTTAAGAAGAAAGCACTGAGATGGAAGCTTGTCTCAGCTGTTAATAAGAAACCGTTGAGACAGAACCACTGAGATAAAGCCAGGGAAAATTCACAAGCCCAGAAGCGCTGAGAGCCAAGACAGATGGCGTTGAGTGACTTAACATCACTTAACGATTAATGAAGTTCTGAAATATTTTCTAAGTCCTGATGGTGATGACCATTGCTGACATCATCAAAGTCAAATTGCAAGAAGCCATTGCGGGAAAGATGCAGTGGCGCCGAAAGCTGCTTTGTCCTTTTCTGATGGAGGTGGAGCCACCAATCCTTGTATGGGAAAACATACAATTATGCCATTGATTCAAATCAACGCATATAAAAAGGAAAAATAAAAGGGGATTAGGGCAACGAAGAACAAACGATGAATATTCAAAGAAAACCAGAGGCGACTGGACTTCATCTTCTCCAATAAGCTTGAAAGCAGAAGTCCAGTAGAGATAGCCAGAAGGCAAAGGAAGATAGCTGAAGCTCTTCAACTTCAGCAAGATAGTTCTTTGTAGAACAAGGCTGCTGATTTAACCATTCAGTAAGAAGTTAGCTGTGTGAAGAGGCAGTCAACCTTCAATAGCAGATAGCTGCCACCTGTGCATCAAAGAAGAAGTTAGTTATAGAAGATGACTCATTCCTTCTACAACAAGTGGGCTGGACTGATATCTGCTTAGTCCAACAAAGTTGACTCAGAGATTAATCTCTGAGTCAGTTGTTTTATTTTTCTTAAACATTCTGTATTCACTTCCTATAGGATTCAGTTTATCTGAATCTGAGTGTAGGACACTTTGTGACTGAGGTAGGTGATTAATTAGTCACTAAGGTAGAATCCACGTGTGGATCTGAGCTGTAGGGCTTAATTTCCTGAGGTAGGAGAGTGTTGCTCTCTAAGGTAGGATCCAAGTGTAGATCTAAGGTAGGGCTGTCATCCCAACCTGAGTGTAGGGACTTGTGCCTGAGGTAGGTGACTGGAGAGCCACTGAGTTGTAGGCAACAAGTGTGTCACTGAGTTGTAGGCCTTGGAGGAGGCTGAGCTGTAGGTACCTGGAAGGGTACTGAGTTGTAGGAGTGATGCAACACTCTAAGAGTAGGGCTGTATGTCTGAAGCTGTAGGGTTGAAGAGCCCGAGTTATAGGCCTTAGAAATAAGGCTGAGGTAGATGATCAGTGGATCATTGAGCTGTAGGAGCTATGCAGGGATCTAAGGTAGGAACACTTGTGATTCTGAGTTTGGATTCTGTGAAGAATCTGTGTGCAAGGCTGAGGACCTAAGGGGTAGCTCTGAGGAGCATATTGGTGGAGTTTGTGCCTAGTCCAACAAATAAGTTGGATAGGTGGGATGGAAAGTGGATGTACCCAATTGGGAAACCACTATAAATCTTTGTGTGTTTGTTGTGTTGCTTGTTTTCATTCTTATTGTAGGATCTAAGGACGAGCTCTAGATAAATTAAGTTGAAATCAGTAAAAGAACTAATAAAACTTCAAAGACCTATTCACCCCCCACCCTAGGTGATTAGCTACCCTTCAGTTAAGTAACTTTCAACTTTACCAATGATATCTGAAAGAAGCTTGCCTTCGTCGTTCATGCCTTTTCGCTTCATAGCCTTAGTTCACCTGGGCAATCCACATAACAACATGGTTCTAGTAAAGTCCTCCTCTTTAAGCTGATCGACCTCTTCACAAGTAGGAAGCCTCAAATACCTTGTCAGGAAGGATGCCTTCACCTTGACCTTGGTTTAACAAACTTTGCACTTAACAACAGTATCCTCCCTGCGGATTTTAGCATTCTGAAAGAACTCCAGGACGTCTTTATCCAAAATCTTGCATGGGTGTTCTAGGACAAAAGAGAGGCCGACTGACTCCATCATGAGAATAACATTCCTGAACTCACAGGATGCTAAGGCAAATCCTGTACGAACGAGTTCTCCACCCCCTAGAAAACCACTAGTGCTACGAGGGGCCATGGACAATCATAAATTAGAGACTAGAGGAATCAACTCTTGACTGAACTGATTGCTTGGAGCTTGATTTATTGTACTGACTGAAACGACACGAACACGTCGGCGTGATCAAACCGCTGGATGAAATCATCAGCAGAATCTTGCTGGACTGTCGAACCTTGCTTGGACGACAATCACTGAGTTTAGTCGGCTAAGGACACAATCTGCAGAGAGCGAATCTTCCAGACTGAGAAGATGAACAGTTCTGGGAAACTGAATCATCGGGAGAAAACTATACAGCGACTTGGCTATTTGTTTTCTATGAACTGGATGCGGTTTGCCCCTAAACTCATGTAATATATATATATAATTTAAAATTTTCATGGGAAAGGTGCGTACCTGATAAGCCGTGACTCTTCAGATCCATTATAGGAAAGAATTTTTTAACCTAAGTTAAATTTGGCGAAATTAATCAGATGTAGAGTCAGATTCGTCGTGTTTAGGTGTGTATTTCCGACGAATCGCCTAAATTCTTGTGTATATCCGATGAATCGACAAGTTCTGCTGAGTACTTCTACTCACGCAAATTAATACTATTTTATCTAAATAATAAAAATGAGTGAATTTAATCTACGACTATAAAATAAAATAAAATATAGCACTTGATCTAGAATCCCCTTGGACTAAAATAAACCTCCTTTATGAACATAAAGTATGCAAGACTCTTAAATTGCTCACCCGACCGTGGAGGTTCCTTAAGTACAAAAGCGTCTCTCTCGAGCTCATGCTTTTGACTAACCTTAGGTTGATCGATTAAGACCTCTCGGCCAGTCGAAACCCCTAAGCTTGCTTTAGGCGGTGAACCCCTCTGTTGGATTTGACTCCAATCCGGAAGATTTATG
The DNA here is from genome assembly GCA_039583875.1 of Platanthera guangdongensis. Lineage (NCBI taxonomy): Eukaryota > Viridiplantae > Streptophyta > Magnoliopsida > Asparagales > Orchidaceae > Platanthera > Platanthera guangdongensis. Next base: position 236,251,008 of record CM077150.1, read on the forward strand.
TCGTCCTCTCTCGAGGAGTGCATGCAACTCCTTTTATCTTTGAGTGATCTCCTCGTATCTGCAACCTCTCGGTCATTTAGGATACAGATCTTAGATCGAAGAACATATCCGCGCAATATGAATTCGATAAAATATAAATCAAAGATAAATTGTTAGTGAGTAAAGTAAAGGACTTGACATTTTTAATAAAGATGAGAAGCTTATTTTATTACAAGATTCATCATGATCAAGTGCTAAAAGAAGTTTAGCTACTAAGCATGATGAAGAAATTACATAGAAAGAAGGGCAAAAAGATGATAACTAAAAAGAGAGTAATTGAATTAAACAAAAAGAAATGCAAACTCTTCTATGAAGCTAAGGGTTACATAAAGAAAATGCAGCAAAATAAAGAAATAAACGAGGTAAAACTACTCCTAGATTGGCCTCCTAGCTCCCCCTCTGCTTCTGAACTCATCTGCAATTTATAGGAAAAATTTCTACAAGGTCACGCCCTAGGTCACTCCCGTGACCTAGGGCGTGTCAGGCTCGGAAACCGCTGTCTTGAAAGCCCGGGAACGTTGGCGAGAAACCTTCAAAATCTATTAAATTGTGGGTCACGCCCCTATGTCACGCCCGTGACCTAGGGCGTGTCACTTTGGTTTCTGGAAAACCGCGGGAAGCTGAAAATGGCTGGAGTAAATTCTGGCAGTTCTTGAAGTGTCACGCGCCTGTGACCTAGGGCGTGTACTGACCGGGTCAGCAAACGGCTGGAAACGGCGCAATCTGGCATCATTTCGGCAGTTTCGGGTTGGTCACGCCCTACGTCACGCCCGTGACATGGGGGCGTGTACTTAGAAAAAGTCCTAGAATTGCCCCGGGAAGATTTCTGGAGAAAACTATGTTCTTGAGCTAGACACGCCGTGTTCATGCCCTGGTCACGCCCGTGTCATTGGGGCATGTACTTGTGAAATTCTCCAGATTTGTAGAGGACGTCGTCCTCTTTCCGTTGACTGGTTGCACGTCTCGTAACTCTTCCTGGTTTGAAAGTTATGGCCATTTGAATTTCAGCTATCCGTGACCAAAAAATGTTAATTGCCTCCAAATATTTTCAGATCTTTGCCATGGACTTGAAAATGATATTTGCAGCTCATATTAACCTGAAATATAAAAATAAACGAATTATTATATATATTAATATAAAGATAAATAAATTATACTATTTATTTATAAAAAAACTAAACTAATAACTATATAAATTAACTTATCACTGTGCGCAACAACTACCCATAGAGATATACTCTGACTTGGAAGTGGAAGTTGCCACACAATTCTGCTTCTTGCTGCACCATGAGATAAGACTTCTTCCGAGAAATTGACATGCCCCGGAAGTACATTTCCTGTCATCCATGCTATCTCCAAAATCCATATCTGAAAATCCAATTAGCTCGACATCATTACTTCTTGGGTACCATAAGCCAAGATTGAGTGTTCCCTTAAGGTATTTTAAAATTCGCTTTGCAGCGACATAATGAGATTCATTTGAGTTCACCTAAAATCTAGTGCAGACACATGTTGAGAACATTATGTCTGGTCTACTTGCAGTGAGGTAGAGCAAGGATCCAATTATGCTTTTGTACTTGGTGTAACAACCCCATCCGTTCATATGATATATCATAGAAGGTCCGGCCGGGGCCCCACAGTATATATCACAAAATAGGTGGTGAAGGTACGAGATGATACCAGAGTAGCGCAGCGCACCTAACACATTGCATTCTAGCGGAAGCCTATACTAACACGTGAACTCCACAAGTGAATGTCCAACATATAACACAACTCCACGTTGTATATATCTTTCATAGGAATGTCTTACAATAGTAAAAAAATGGGCCTTATGGCCTTACATGACTTTCAAACAGTGGCCTCAAAAATTAGCGCGCAGGCCGGCCACAATAAAAGAAAACACAACAAGAAAAATATAGCCTTCGAGGGCTAGCAGTAGCAGCAGTAGCAGCAACAAGCACCTCAACCTTTATGCATCCCGCTTGGCTCTCCAGCACCTGTACAGTGACAATCCACCCAACGGTGGCAAACAGAGGCAACGGTCAGCATTCCGCTGACCCAATTATAACGACTCTACCCCTTCTCTTGGGGCAGCGGTAATCTTCCCTGCAGGCATATTATATCAAAAGCATGAAAACATATTCATATAATGTGCTTTCACGCACACATGCCATCACAACCTTTCGCCACCCGGCCCAACGGTCCGTGCACTCAGGGCACATTCTTGGTGTTCTGGCAAAGCACTTGCCCACCACCGTATCAGGGTCACAACCCAACGATAATTCTCTTGAGCATTTCCTCCATGGCGTGCAACCAGAGTTCTAGTCTTACTACACCGGGATGGCCCGTAGCCCCCTATTGTGTCATGGCGCGTAGGCCTAAGACTCTTGCTATGCGCTCCAACAGACCACCCCTTCTAGTCCACGTCGGACGGACATAACGCAGGTCGGATCCTCCACCCCCCGTTGCTCAAATCGCCTTGCCTTCACCGAGTACGGCGTACTCACGGCTTAATCAAAGGCACGGGTCGGTCTCACCAATCCTGTTCTTGGCATTCAAGCCTGGGTATTTCTCTTACACCCATTCATCTCATAATAACAGTGGGTCTTTCCTGGTCACACCAGTACTTCCGGTTACTCATTCACAGGTACGACACCGTAATATCACAAATGTCAGGGGTCTTTCCTGGGCACAACAGTACTTCCTGTTACTCTCTTCACAGGTGGACACCCTACGACATCAAGCATCACAAAGGGCCTTTCCTAGTCACACCAGTACTTCCTGTTACTCATTCACAGGTACGACCCAATAGCACAAGCATAACACGGATATTTTCCTGGACTACAACTCCAGTACTTCATGCTACTCCTCTTCACAAGCATAACCCGTTGACTCCTTAAACTACATGTTTATCACAGAGTCTTCTCCGATTTGTATGCAATATCACCAATACAGACCAACCTGTCCAGATGGGCTTCACACAGCATGCCTATTCCGTACTCCATTTCCGGATCTATATGCCAACAAAGGGGATTTCATGAATCACCCAAAGACTCCCAAAATTAGCCACCTCTTGGTAGGGGAATCACAAACATATGCCAAAAGAAAGCCTTCACATGGTTAGGAAGAAAAGTCGTTACCCTTGAAGCCCTCTTTGGTGCCATGAGCTCCAAGCTGGCTCGAACGACTCACAAGATCTTTTCCTCCGCAACGTCAGCCTTGGATCTCTCGTCGGCTAACCGCAGCACCACCGGTGATCAGCCCCCTTGTAATAACCCCATCCGTTCATATGATATATACTAGAAGGTCCGGCCGGGGCCCCACAGGATATATCACAAAACAGGCGGTGAAGGTACAGGATGATACCAAAGTAGCGCATCGCACCTATCACAAAGCATTCTAGCGGAAGCCTAGACAACAACTTGAACTCCTCATGAATGTCCAAACATAAAACTCCACATTTTATATCATATAGGAATGTCTTACAACAAGTCAAAAGAGTTGGCCTTATGGCCTTACATGGCTTTCAAACAGTGGCCTAAACAAATTGGCGCGCAGGCCGGCCACAATAAAAGAAAACACATAATAACACAGATAGCCTTCGAGGGCTAGCAGCAGTAGCAGCAACAACAGCAGGATCATCAACCTCTATGTGTCCCGCTCAGCTCTCCAGCACCTGTACAGGGACAATCCACCCAACGGTGGCAAAGAAAAGCAACGGTCAGCGTTCAGCTGACCAAATTATAACGACCCTACCCCTTCTCTCGGGGTAGCGGTAATCTTCCCTGCAGGCACAGCAAATCACAAGTATGGCAATATCTATCATCAAAATGTGCTTTCACGCACACAAGCCATCACAACCGTTCGCCACCCAGCCCAACGGTCCGTACACTGAGGGCACATTCTTGGTGTTCTGGCAAATCTCTTTCCCTCCACCGTATCAGGGTTATAACCCAACAGTAAATCTCTTGAGCATTTACTCCATGGCGTGCAGCCGGAGTTAGTCTTCCTACACCGGGATGACCCGTAGCCCCCCATTGTGTCATGGCGCGCAGGCCGAAGACTCTTGCTATGCGCTCCAACAGACCGCACCTTTTGGTCTCACGTCGGACGGACATAGCGCAGGTCGGATCCTCCACCCCCCGTTGCTCAAATCGCCTTGCCTTCTCCGAGTACAGCGTACTCATGGCTATATCAAAGGCGCGGGTCGGTCTCACCAATCCTGTTCTTGGCATTCAAGCCTGGGCATAAGTCTTACACCCATTTTCTCACAACAACAGCGGGTCTTTCCTAGGCACACCAGTACTTCCTGTTACTATCTTCACAGGTGGACACCGCAAAATCACAAATGTCAGGGGTCTTTCCTACCGATCATGCCAGTACTTCCTGTTACTCGCTTCACAGGTGGACACCCTATGACATCCAGCATCACAAAGGGCATTTCTGGTCACACCAGTACTTCCTGTGCCTCAATCACAGGTTGGACCCAAAAACATCACATGGCTACTTTTCCTGGGCTACCACCCCAGTACTTCCTGCTAATCCTTTTCGCAGGCATAACCCGTTGACTCCTCAAACTACAAATGTAATAACCCCATCCGTTCATATGATATATACTAGAAGGTCCGGCCGGGGCCCCACAGGATATATCACAAGACAGGCGGTGAAGGTACAGGATGATACCAAAGTAGCGCATCGCACCTATCACAAAGCATTTTAGCGGAAGCCTAGACTACAACTTGAACTCCTCATGAATGTCCAAACATAAAACTCCACATTTTATATCATATAGGAATGTCTTACAACAAGTCAAAAGAGTTGGCCTTATGGCCTTACATGGCTTTCAAACAGTGGCCTAAACAAATTGGCGCGCAGGCTGGCCACAATAAAAGAAAACACACAATAACACAGATAGCCTTCGAGGGCTAGCAGCAGTAGCAGCAACAATAGCAGGATCATCAACCTCTATGCGTCCCGCTCGGCTCTCCAGCACCTGTACAGGGACAATTCACCCAACGGTGGCAAAGAAAAGCAACGGTCAGCGTTCAGCTGACCAAATTATAACGACCCTACCCCTTCTCTCGGGGTAGCGGTAATCTTCCCTACAGGCACAGCAAATCACAAGTATAGCAATATCTATCATCAAAATGTGCTTTCACGCACACAAGCCATCACAACCGTTCGCCACCCCGCCCAACGGTCCGTGCACTTAGGGCACATTCTTGGTGTTCTGGCAAATCTCTTGCCCACCACCGTATCAGGGTTATAACCCAACGATAAATCTCTTGAGCATTTACTCCATGGCGTGCAGCCGGAGTTAGTCTTCCTACACCGGGATGACCTGTAGCCCCCCATTGTGTCATGGCGCGCAGGCCGAAGACTCTTGCTATGTGCTCCAACAGACCGCACCTTTTGGTCTCACGTCGGACAGACATAGCGCAGGTCGGATCCTCCACCCCCCGTTGCTCAAATCGCATTGCCTTCTCCGAGTACAACGTACTCATGGCTATATCAAAGGCGCGGGTCGGTCTCACCAATCCTGTTCTTGGCATTCAAGCCTGGGCATAAGTCTTACACCCATTTTCTCACAACAACAGCATGTCTTTCCTGGGCACACCAGTACTTCCTGTTACTCTCTTCATAGGTGGACACCGCAAAATCACAAATGTCAGGGGTCTTTCCTGGCGATCATGCCAGTACTTCCTGTTACTCGCTTCACAGGTGGACACCCTATGACATCCAGCATCACAAAGGGCATTTCCTGGTCACACCAGTAGTTCCTGTGCCTCAATCACAGGTTGGACCCAAAAACATCACATGGCTATTTTCCTGGGCTACCACCCCAGTACTTCCTGCTACTCCTTTTCGCAGGCATAACCCGTTGACTCCTCAAACTACACGTTATCACGGAGTCTTCTCCGGTTCGTATGCAACATCACCAATCTAGAACAACCTGTCCAGATGGGCTTCACACAGCATGCCTATTCCGTACTCTATTTTCGGATCTATATGCTAACAAAGGGGATTTCAAGCATCCACCCAAAGGGTCCCAAAATCAGCCACCTCTTGGTGGGGGAAATCATAAAGCTATGCCAAAAAGAAGCCTTCACATGGCTAGGAAGAAAAGTCGTTACCCTTGACGACCGATTCAGTGCCATGACCTCAAAGCTTGCTTGCAAGACTCGCAAGAGCGTTTCCTTCGCAACGACGACTTCAGATTTCTCGTCGGTAACCAGCAGCACCACCAGCAGCAGCCCCCTTTCCTTCTTCCTCCTCCTTTCTCTCTCTCTTTCTCTCTTAACTTGAAGAAAGATCAAAGCCACATCAAATGAGAATCACTTCTCAGTTTTCGGCCGTTAAGAAAAAGAGGAAGAAGCTTCAGCCCTTGGATCCCAGCTGAAGGAATGGACGGCCACGATTTTGCCAAAACACAGATTTTGACCCGACACGGCCTCTGACACGGCCGTGTGCCAGGCCGTGTGCCTCAAGCGGTGGGCAACCGACTTATCCAAACCAGTGACACGCCCATGGAACACGCCCGTGTCATGGGCCGTGTCACCAACACGCCTTCAGACACGCCCGTGTCTGTGGCCGTGTGCTTGGGCGAAAAAAAATCCCAAAACATCCCGAGACTTCACACGGCCTGTGACACGCCCGTGTCCCAGGCCGTGTGCCCTGACACGGCACAAAGACACGCCCTGTCGAAATCCTTCAGCGGGCTGAGTTTGTCGACCCGATTTGACACGCCTTGTGACACGCCCGTGTCACAGGCCGTGTGCAACTTCTCGACACTCGACACCCACGTCTCGACACTCGACGATCGTCGAGCAAAAGTCGTCGAGCACACGACACGGCCTTGGAAATGCCCGTGTCCTGGGCCGTGTGCCCCCTCTCGACACATCGTCGAGCGAAAAAAATCGTCGAGACAAAGCCCGATCGTCGACACAACCTCGACACGCCCGTGTCGCAGGCCGTGTCCTTTGACACGCCCTGGGACACGCCCGTGTCCCAAGCCATGTCACCCAAAAATTTCCTGTTTCAGAAATTTGGACTGTTACACCCCTCTCCTCCTCCTCCTTCTTCCTCTCTCTTTCTCTCTCTAGAAGTGAAGAAAGAGAAGAACAAATGAGAAATGAGATTTCTCTTCTCATTCACGACCTTAAGGAAACAGGGAGGCCTCTCAGCCCTTGGATCCAGGCTGAAGGAATGGATGGACACAATTTCACCAAAAATCCTCAATTTTTCCTGACACGGCCTATGATACGCCCGTGTCTGTGGCTGTGTTCCCTAAGCGGTGCTCAACCGACTTATCCAAACCAGTGATACGCCCATGTGACACGCCCGTATCCTGGGTCGTATCACCCGACACATCTTCAGACATGCCCGTGTCCGTGGCCGTGTTCATCAGGTTGAAAAAAATCCCAAAATCACCCGAGACTCACACGGTTTGGGACACGCCCGTGTCCCAGGCCGTGTGCCAATAGACGGCACTCGACACGCCCCAGCTCAAAGTCGTCGAGCTGAGTTCGTCGACCCAAAGGGATACGCCCTGTGACACGCCCATGTCACAGGCCGTGTCCGAAGAACTCGACGATCGTCGACCAAATTTTTGTCGACCACTCGCCGACTGTTCCTCTCGACACTCGATCCACGCAGGACACGCCCTGGGACACGCCCGTGTCCCAGGCCGTGTCACCCCAAAACTGAGCCTGCTGAAAAAATGGGCTGTTACAACCCTCCCCTCCTACAAGAAATTTCGTACCTCGAAATTTGTATACAAGAAGGCAACAAGCAATCAGCAACCAAAAAGGTATAAAATTAAAAGTTTCATGTTACAACAACATTCTCTCCACGGATTACAGAAACAGCTCGGGAAATTCCTCTCGCATGGTTTGCTCTCGCTCCCATGTAAGTTCCTCACGGCCGCAGTTGTCCCACCGGACTTTAACCATGCCGACTGTTTTGTTCCTCAACTGTTTCTCGGCTCGATCCTCGATCTGAATGGGTCTAACTCTCGTTGTTAGCCCATACTCCACCGGAACACGATCATTCGCGATTACTTGAGCTGGATATTTAACGGCCTTCCGAAGCACCGAGATGTGAAATACATCATGTAATCCACTCAAGTCTGCCGACAGAGCTAGCCAATATGCCGCCTCTCCGACGCGCTCAACCACTTCAAAGGGAACCAAATATCTTGGACTCAACTTTTTCAATCGTCGAAATCCTGGAGACACCTTTGAAGGGCTTGACCTTCAAGTAGACCCAATCGCCAACCGCAAACTTCCACGTTTCCGGTGTTTAGCGTTGTAGTACTTCGCTTGACGAATCTTGGGATATGAGTAGCCTCTCTCGAATCGTCCGTATGGTTGCGTTTGCTTCATCAAACCTCATTTCAATTATACACTCGAGCTTCGCCCGCTTTTACCCAAGCCAAGGGAGTACGACACTTCCTTCCATACAGAGCTTCATATGGTGTCATCCCAATGCTCGCCTGGTAGCTGTAATTATACGCAAACTCCACCATATAGAGGTGATCTTCCCATCTCTTTTTGAAGTCAAGGGCGCACATCCTAAGCATGTCCTCCATTGTTCTGTTGGTACGCTCAGTTTGGCCATCCGTTTGGGGATGAAAGGCCGTACTGAAAAGTCAACTTCGTGCCCAACAGTCGGTGAACTAGCCTCCAGACATTTGACGTGAATCGCCCATCTCGATCACTTACGATGCTCTGAGGAACACCGTGAAGCCGTACAATCTGGTCAACATATAATTTTGCCAAACTTTCGACCGAATCATCCCGCCTATTCGGGAGAAAATGTGCCACTTTAGTTAGCCGGTCAACAATCACCCCAATGGAATCATTTCCTCGCTGTGATCTCGGCAACCCATGCACAAAATCCATGGAAATATCATCAAATTTCCACTCTGGGATCGACAGTGACTTCAAATAACCACCCGGCTTTTGGCATTCCGCCTTCACCATCGCACATGTTTGGCATTTGGCCACATAGAGGGCAACATCTCTCTTTAGCCCTGGGCCACCAAAATAGCTTTTTCGTATCACTGAACATCTTCGTGCTCCCGGGGTGAATGGAAATACTTTGTATAATGTGCTTCATAAAACAGTTCTTCCCTCAATTTACCCACATTCGGGACGCACAAATGGCCCTCTTTGTGCAAAAGACCATCATTCCAGGAGAATTTGCCCTCTGGTCCCTCGTTAACATAGCGTAAGAGATCTTCATCTAACCCCGTTGCTCATCGAATCCGGTCTGCAAGGTCACATTGCACCTCCATCCAGTTGAGACATGCATTGGCGGTAGCATTCTTGTCAACACAATAAATCTCTAGCACTTCTAGCTCCCGGATGAGACGTTCATCATGCCTTTGCAACCAAGCTGCTCTTGCCGGAGCTCTCCGACTCAAGGCATCTGCGACTACATTGCCCTTTCCGGGCATATAGTGAATCTCGAAAGTGTAGTCCCCAAGGAACTCCAACCACCTTCGTTGTCGCATATTCAAGTCTTTCTGCTTCAATAGGTACTTTAGGCTCTTGTGATCTGTATAGATCTCCACCTTCACTCCATAAAGGTAGTGTCGCCATAACTTTAGTGCAAAAATCACCGCCACTAACTCCAAGTCATGGACGGGATAAGTTCATGCTCGTGCACCTTCAGCTGACGTGAGACCATAAGCAATTACCTTGCCATGCTTGCAGAAGAATGCAGCCTAAGCCGCTCCCTGAGGCATCACTATAAATAACAAATCCATCGGTCCCACTTGGCGAAGACAACACCGGCGTCCGTGGTCAACCGAACCTTCAGCTCTTCAAAAGCTCGTGCGCACTCTGGCGTCCAAACGAACTTCTGATCTTTTCTCGTCAGCATGGTTAGCGGCAAAGCGATCAGCGAGAAATTCTCAACAAATCTTCGATAGTAGCCCGCAAGTCCAAGGAAACTCCTGACCTCGGCCACTGAAGACAATACCGGCCACTCCTCGATGGCCCTTGATCCTTGCTGGATCCACTGCAATGCCCTCTCCACTTACTACATGGCATAGGAAAGCCACTGACGATAACCAAAACTCGCACTTTGAGAACTTGGCATAGAGCTGATTTTGCCTCAAAGTATTCAATACCAACCGCAAGTGAGTCTCATGCTCAGCTTTCGACTTCGAGTACACCAGGATGTCATCAATGAACACAATCACAAATAGATCCAAGGTACTCTCGGAACGTGCGGTGCATAAAATCCATAAACACCGATGGCGCATTACACAGTCCAAATGGCATGACTGTAAACTCATAATGCCCATAACGCGTTCCAAATGCGGTTTTGGGAATGTCACTTTCCCGAATTCTCAATTGGTAATAACCAGACTTCAGGTCCAGCTTCGAATAGATGGTCGAGCCCACCAGCTGATCGAATAACTTCATCAATCCGGGGTATCAGATATTTATTCTTCTCGGTCAGCTTATTCAGTTCACGGTAGTCAATACATAACCGCAACCCACCATCTTTCTTCTTCACAAAAAGCACAGGCGCGCTCCAAGGTGACATGCTTGGGCGTATATAACCTTGCTCCAACAATTCTTATAGTTGGACCTTCAACTCGGCCATCTCCTTTGGCGCAACGCGATATGGCGAGCGGGCCACATGTTTCGCACCTGGCACCAACTCGATCGTGAAGTCAATCTCCCGCTGGGGTGGTAGCCCAGGGAGATTATTGGGAAACACATCTGCAAATTCCGATACAATCAGAACATCACCCACACTGGCCTTAGGCTCAACATCATGAAGCAGTGCGAAGTAACACTCCGCACCCTTCCGAACAGCCTTGACTACTTGGAGTGCAGACATTAATGTCCCGCCCACTCCTCGCATACCCGCGAACTTTGTCTCCTGTTCGGTATTCTGTCCAAACGTGATCTCTTTCGACTGACAATCAATCATGGCATGCTACTCCGCAAGCCAATACATACCAAATATCACGTCGAATTCCGATATCGGCAATACAGATGCAGTCAAACAGAAATCCCGACTTCCGATTTGCACTGCCACATCGCAAGCTTGATCCGCAAGCATCCAACAGCCATTCGACAACACCACTCTGACGCTTTCTGTCTTTACACGACTAGGTATCCCAAGCCGTGCTATGAACTCGCGAGACAAAAAATAATGCGATGCACCCGTATCAAACAGTGCTCGCGCCAGCGTGTCCCGAATCATCACAAAGCCTGTGACAATCATGTCACACACACAAACCGCAACCATATATGCACTAAACAAAGCATACAAGCAATATACTATGCCAAACTAAACTCATACCTGTGACGACGTCACTCTGCTTAATGGCCTCCTACAGGCCAAGATTGTAGACTTGGGGCTGCGCCTGCGAGGCAGAGGAGTCCACTACTGCCTTGCCCTTCTCCGCATACGACGCTCCCGCCTTCTTTTCACTCTTTGGCGGCACCCGACAATCTCGAGCTATATGCCCCACCCATCCACAATTATAGCATATCCGAGTATCCGCTTTGAGGTAGCCCCTGACATTGCTCCCGATGCAACTGATGAAGGAGCTTGTCCACTTGTCTTGGACTTCTTGCCCCATCTCTTCTTATAAAATGGTTTCCCAGGTCGGGGCACCTTCCACTCCGGTTGCGTCACAGCCAAAGCCCTCTTCCCCTGCACCCTCTTCATATCTTTTTCCAGCGCGCTCGCAGTGTCGACCAACGCCTGAAAGCCTTGGTTCACAGAACTAGAAACTAGGAACCTCAACTCGTCCCTCAGTCCTTCATAGAACCGATTTGTCTTTCTCTACTCATCCGCAAAAATAGAACCCGCATACCGCCCCAAGCATGTAAACTCATGCAGATACACGTCAACACTGCCATCACCTTGCGTTAGCCTTTGGAATTCATTTTCCATGGCAATCCTTTGAGCCGCAGGAAGGTGCTTTGCTAGGAAGAGTCGGTAGAATTCTTCCATGGATACTTGTGTTAAGGGACGACCCGCCAAGTGATGCAACTCCATCTCGTCCCACCATAATCTAGCTTCTCCTTCAAACAAGAAGGTAGCTAGCGTGACTTTCTGATGTTCCTCCGATCCAATCGCCGTCATGATTTGCTTGACGCGTGATAGCCAATCCTCAGCATGCGTAGGAGTTCCTGCTCCGGAAAACGTAGGCGGATGGAAACTCATAAACCGCGTCAACTGTTTCTCAGCCGCTCGAGGAGCCACATCCACTATAGGTTCAGGCCTCGCCGCCACCTATTCTGGCCTCACAGCCGGTTGTTCCTGCCCAAGTGGCTGTCCTTGGATCATGGCAAACAAAGCCTCAGCAACTAAACACACATGTTCCGTAGACGGTGGAGGTGTAGGCACTGTGGCTGGTGCCGTACTTTCATCGGAATGCTGGGGCTCTGATTGCCTAGCTCCACTCCGTGTCACCTAAAGGTGGACAAGACACACACATTAGCGGCCTTACACAAGCAAACAACACAAAATAGGAACACGCAGGTTCTCCAAACACACAAATTTGCATTCCTATCATGGACATTCAGGAGTTCAATCGCATAATGTGGTTTGCACAAACACATGCTCGCCACCCCACAAAAGAAGTCGACCACGACGTCGAGAGGGAAAGACCAAGACAGCTGATACCAAAAATGTAACAACCCCATCCGTTCATATGATATATCCTAGAAAGTCCGGATGGGGCCCCACAGTATATATCACAAAACAGGCGGTGAAGGTACGGGATGATACTAGAGTAGCGCAGCGCACCTAACACATTGCATTCTAGCGGAAGCCTATACTAACACTTGAACTCCACAAGTGAATGTCCAACATATAACACAACTCCACGTTGTATATATCTTTTATAGGAATGTCTTACAATAGTACAAAAATGGGCCTTATGGCCTTACATGGCTTTCAAACAGTGGCCTCAAATATTAGCGCGCAGGCCGGCCACAATAAAAGAAAACACAACAATCAAAATATAGCCTTCGAGGGCTAGCAGTAGCAGCAGCAGCAGCAAGGACCTCAACCTTTATGCGTCCCGCTTGGCTCTCCAGCACCTGTACAGGGACAATCCACCCAATGGCGGCAAACAGAGGCAACAGTCAGCATTCAGCTGACCCAATTATAATGACCCTACCCCTTCTCTCGGGGCAGCGGTAATCTTCCATACAAGCATATTATATCACAAGTATGGCAACATATTCATATAATGTGCTTTCACGCACACATGCCATCACAACCATTCGTCACCCGGCCCAACGGTCCGTGCACTCAAGGCACATTCTTGGTGTTCTGGAAAAGCACTTTCCCACCACCGTATCAGGGTCACAACCCAGCGGTAATTGTCTTGAGCATTTCCTCCATGGCGTGCAGCCGGAGTTATAGTCTTACTACACCGGGATGGCCCGTAGCCCCCCATTGTGTCATGGCACGCAGGCTTAAGACTCTCGCTATGCGCTCTAACAGACCATCCCTTCTGGTCCACATCGGATGGACATAACACTGGTCGGATCCTCCACCCCCGTTGCTCAAATCACCTTGCCTTCACCGAGTACGGCGTACTCGCGGCTTAATCAAAGGCGCGGGTCGGTCGCACCAATCCTATTCTTGGCATTCAAGCCTGGGTATTTCTCTTACACCCATTCATCTCATAATAACAGCGGATCTTTCCTAGTCACACCAGTACTTCCTGTTACTCGTTCACATGTACGGCATCGCAATATCACAAATGTCAGGGGTCTTTCCTGGGCACACAAGTACTTCCTGTTACTCTCTTCACAGGTGGACACCCTACGACATCAAGCATTACAAATGGCCTTTCCTGGTCACACTAGTACTTCCTGTTACTCATTCACAGGTACGACCCAATAACACAAGCATAACACGGATATTTTCCTGGACTACCACTCCAGTACTTCCTGCTACTCCTCTTCACAGGCATAACCCGTTGACTCCTTAAACTACACGTTTATCACGGAGTCTTCTACGATTTGTATGCAACATCACCAATCCAGACCAACCTGTCCAGATGGGCTTCACACATCATGCCTATTTCGTACTCCATTTCCTGATCTATATGCCAACAAAGGAGATTTCATGAATCACCCAAAGACTCCCAAAATCAGCCACCTCTTGGTGGGGGAATCATAAACATATGCCAAAAGGAATCCTTCACATGGCTATGAAAAAAAGTCGTTACCCTTGAAGCCCTCTTTGGTGCCATGAGCTCCAAGCTGGCTCCAACGACTCACAAGAGCTTTTCCTCCACAACGTCAGCCTTGTATCTCTCGTCGGCTAACCGCAACACCACGGTGATCAGCCCCCTCTCCTCGTCCTCCTTCTTACTCTCTCTTTCTCTCTCTAGAAGTGAAGAAAGAGAAGACCAAATGAGAAATGAGATTTCTCTTCTCATTCACGGCCTTAAGGAAATAAGGAGGCCTCTCAGCCCTTGGATCCAGGCTGAAGGAATGGATGGCCACAATTTCACCAAAAATCCTCAATTTTGCCTGACACGGCCTATGACACGCCCGTGTGTGTGGCCGTGTTCCGTAAGTGGTGCTCAACGACTTATGCAAACCAGTGACATGCCCATGTGACATGCCCGTGTCCTGGGCCGTGTCACCCGACACGTCTTCAGACTTGCCCGTGTCTGTGGCCGTGTTCATCAGGCTGAAAAAATCCCAAAATCACCCGAGACTCACACGGCTTGTGACACGCCCGTGTCCCAGGCCGTGTGCCAATACACGGCACTCGACACGCCCCAGCTCAAAGTCATCGAGCTGAGTTCGTCAACCCAAAGGGACACGCCCTTTGACACGCCCGTGTCACAGGCCGTGTTCGAAGCACTCGACGATCGTCGACCAAATTTTTATCGACCACTCGTCGACTGTTCCTCTCGACACTCGACGCACGCAAGACACGCCCTGGGACACGCTCGTGTCCCAGGCCGTGTCACCCCAAAACTGAGCCTGCTGAAACAAATGTGCTGTTACACTTGGTTTCATCGAAAGGTTTCCCTTTCTCATCCTTGTCCAGAGACATATTTGAACCCATTTGAGTCCTCATCGAGGTTGCGTTCTCCATTCCGAATTTCTTTAGTAACTCTTTTGTGAACTTTATCTGAGAGATGAAAATTCCATCTTTAGATTATTTCACCTGAAGTCCTAAGAAATACTTCAGCTCTCTCATACTGCTCATTTCAAACTTCCCTTGCATAAGTTTGGAAAACTTCTTGCAAAGGTTGTCTTCCATAGAGCCAAATATAATGTTATCGACATAGATTTGCACTAGCAAAATCTTACCGTTTACTTATCTAAGTAATAGTGTCTTGTCTATCTTTCCTCTTGTGAACTTTTTCTCAAGAAGAAAGATAGACAACGTCTCATACCATGCTCATGAAGCTTATTTTAAGCTATAAAGAGCTTTATTAAGAAAATAAATGTATTCAGGGAAAGTAGAGTTGACAAAACCTGGAGGTTGTTCCACGTATACTTCCTCTTTCAGATCCCCGTGAAGGAATGCTGACTTCACGTCCATTTGATAGACCTTGAAGCCTTTAAGGGTAGCAAATACAAGAAATAACCCGATCGCCTCGAGCCTGGCCACTGGAGCAAAGGTCTAGTCGAAGTCGATCCCTTCTTCTTGTCTATACCTTTGAGCTACAATCCTGGCTTTATTCTTGATAATATCTCCATGTTCGTCTAGGTTGTTTCTGAAAATCCATTTGGTGTCGATCATGTTCTGTCCTTTGGTCCTGGGCACCAACTCCAGACTTTACATCTTTCAAACTGAGTGAGCTCTCTTGCATTGCCAATATCCAAGTATCATCCTTGTTTGCTTTTTCAAACTTGTTTGGCTCAACCTGAGATAGAAAACTAAGATGCAATATTTCGTTAGCTGTAACTCCTCTTGTTCTAACATCATCGCTTGGTTCTCCAATGATTTGATTAGCTGGGTTATCTCTTAGGTGTATGAACCCTAGATTTCTTGCTCTCCCTCTAGCAGGTTCTGCAACATCTGGTGCATCCTCTGTAGGTTGAAGCAATTCTTCCTCTAGAAGTTCTTCATCCACCAAACTTGGATCGATGACCTTGACTGTTTCATCCAAGCTTAGTTCCTTGAATCTGGTACCTGCATCTACACCAATAATACTAGACGAGCTGCATTGGAGCAAGCTTGTCTCATCAAATACAACATTAATAGACTCTTCAACCCCCAGGGTTTTCTTATTAAAAATCTGATACGCCTTACTATGACTACTATAGCCTATCAAAATACCTTCAAAACATTTGTCACTAAACTTTGTGTGGTAATACTTCCCATTATTAAGTACGAAGCATTAACTTCCAAGGATTCTAAAGTAGGACACAGTCGGTTTTTTGCCCTTCAATAGTTCATAGGGAGTCGGATGATGGCTTTTGTTGATTAGAGCTCTATTTTGCACGTGGCAAGCTATGTTAACTCCTTCGGCCCAGAAGTACTCTGGAAGTGAAGCGTCGTTTAACATAGTTGTACATGCTTCCATGAGGGTTCTATTCCTTCTCTCGGTAACTACATTTTATTCTGTAGTACGCGGGGAGGAAAAACACATGAAAGATACCTTGACTTCCATAGAATTCTATTATGGGCAGGCTCATATTCTATTTCGTGGTCACTTCTGATTTTATACACTGAGGCAGTTCAACTCGTTCTGAATTTTCCGGACAAAATTATTGAATGAATCAAAGGTGTCTGACTTGTGTTTCAGAAAGAACAACCAAGTAAAACGAGAGTAGTCATTAACAATTACCAACATATATACTTTACCTCCTAAACTGTCAATTGGCATGAGACCGAATAAGTCCATATGAAGTAAATACAGACTTCTCAAAGAATCTTTTTCGGCAATACCATTAAAGGTAGCCCTTGTCTGCTTACCCATTTGGCATACGTGACATGGACTTTCTTTAAGGCATTTAATGTTGGGGGCATCACACACTAAATTCTGAGAAAATAACAAGTTTATTTTTTGAAATTAATATGTGCTAATCTCTTGTTCCATTGGTCACAAAGAGACACACTACTTTTAGCCAAAAAGCACACGGGTGTAGAGATGTCTAGACATAAAATATTTAAATAAAAGATATCTTTACTCGAGTGCCTGTTAAGACGGTCTCCAAATTAGCAGACGATTTTATCAGGCACTTGTCCTTATAGAACTCAACGATATTGCCTTTGTCACATAATTGACTTATGCTTATCAGATTATGTTGTAATCATTCAACATAAGCAATTTCTATGAAAGAGATTATATCGTTGGAGATCATACCGTACGCAGCCTTTCATAATTCCCCTGTCAGACCCTCTAAAGATAACTTTTGGTCCGTCTTCAACTGGGGTGAATTCTCACAGTAGACTTCTTGTCCCGGTTATGTGCCGAGAGCATCCACTGTCCAAATACTAGATCGGCGTTTTATTGTCCTTTGGACATACCTGCAACCATAAATCATTTTACCTTAGAAACCCAAACATATTTGGGTCCTGAGTTCTTTTGGTAGTTTGACACCACTAGGAATATTAATGTTGCGAGTGGTCGGTCTCACACTGTCAACTCGTTGAGCTTCAAAATTAGCAGGGGTTAAACCAACAATCTGGGCAAAACTGTCCAATTTTGTCGCACCACCAACACTAAAATCTGTTGTACCTTCTCTTGTGCTCCTGCTTTACCTTTTGAATTTGAGGTCGAGTATGGGCTACAGACTTGGAGGTGCAAGCCTCCTGATTTCAACAAACACCAGGCTTCTCAGTCTCCTTAGCCTTGGGTACAATAGGATTGGCTTTCGGTGCCTTCTTATAATTATGTCCATGAACATAAGGACCATACTCTTTTATAGTTATCTCTTCATAAGGAGCCTTGAAAACACTTGCCCCAAAGTCTCTGGACGGGTCTGTTGAAACCGAAGAATCGGTCTCTGTGGAGTTAAAACCTTGGGGAACGGGGTGATCACATACTTACTTCTCTCTCACAAGACAAACAACTAAAGACTTAGCACAAGGAACATACTCAAGGCTCTAGCACGGAGGTCCCACCACACACCTGAAAGATCTTAGAGTGCTTCCCATCCTTAGCCAAGTGTTGAGCTAATGATACCTCAAAAGCACAATAAGACTTGGGCACAAGTAAGCATGCCCTCTAAGGTACCCCATTGGGTCTATTTATAATTTTTTGAAAACATTCTGCAAATAACGTACCTCCGCTGTTCCAAATAGCTATAAGCAGGCCAACAAGAGTACAATGGAAAGAATACATCACTGGGTGAGTGGTCCATGAAATTCCACTTGCCTGGGCTGACGAGTGCCTGATGGGGCTGGCACTCGCCACCTTCTCGATGGCCAGGCCGATTGCGGCCCCGACCTGCCCCGCTCGCCAGCTATCTGCCGAGATGCCACAGGGAGAGTGCGAGCCCACCTGCTCTAATCACCCCTTCTACACTGCCCTTTTCCCAAGCGAGTCGGGCAGCCCCAAAAGTACTCGGCTCCCACTTGACTCACCGAAAACTTGGACTCCACCAAAATGGCTGGCCCGAATCTTGCTGACACCACTCGTTGGATACAAGGTTGTACACAATCCCCGCTCTTTGTGATATTTGTCCCAAACTCGGAAAGAATCATCCAACCCCTGGAGATCGGCGAGTGGGCAGCGAACCAAAGGAATATTTTGATGGGATCCACCACCAGCTATATATATGATCCTGCATACCTGGGAGACATTTGCCATTCCACTTACTCCGACCCTGCCGAGATGCCTCTTTCCAAAGAGTTCCAAGAGAGGATGGACCGTGCTTGTGTGCTCAATGCCACTCACGCTGCTAGCCTGGTCGCTGACCCCCACCGCTTTACCACACGAGCCTCCCAATCCTCCGCCTAACAAAAAGTCCAAGTCAGCCCCAAAAACTGCCGAGTCAGTCTATCGTGACCTAGCCTCCACCCTAGATGACGGACTGTAACACGCCAAAATCGGAGTTGGCGAGAACACGAAAATCGTCGAGCAGAGTTTGACGAAGATCGTCGAGCGGAGCTCGATGACAATGTCAAGCGTCGAGCCGAGTTCAACGATCTAGCGAAAAATGTGGATATTGCCAAGCGTGACTCTTGTCAGATGTCTGGTATGCAGTCAGTAGGCGGTGGTTGACTTTGTCAACTTAAACCCGAGCCCTTGATGGGAAGAGATCGTGTGGCTGGGGAAAACACGAGGCCTTATCTGTAGAGGAATGGGTTGCAGGAAATCATTATTTCATTTTCTCTCTTTTTCTTCCTTATTTCCGGAGTTCTGGAGCAGAACCCTCGGCTGCTAAGGTTTGAGTGGACTGACTAAGTTGGTTGAGGAGATCTGGGGATGGAATCAAGAGCTGAAGCTAGAATCGCGAAGGGTAAAGTGAGGCGATCATTTCCATCCGCGTTTTAAAGCTTTCCTATAGCTCTGAAGAGATCTTCTAGGGTAACGATCTTCTTCATTAGACATGTGAAGTCCTTATTTGGCATACACATGGATTTTCCCCACTAAAAGGTGGGAATGTTGAGGGATTTCCGTTGGGTCGATTCTTAAAATCCCCAAGTAGTCTTGCATATATCTCCGGAAATGTGTAATACGGAATAAGCATACAGTGTGAAGCCCATCTGGACAGGTTGGTCTAGATTGGTGATGTTTTATTTTGTGCACCGAAGAAGACTCCGCGTATAAATGAGTATTGTGTGGAGTCAGTGGGTTGTGCCTGTGAAGTGGAGTAGCAAGACGTACTGGAGTGGAATTCTAGGAAAATACCCTCAAAGTGCATGTGCTATATGTTATGAAAGCCAGTGTTTCTGGCATTGCAGGTAGCTGCAGGGTTTTCTGGATAGTTGGCCCAGATATAGTTTGGGCTGGGCACAAAAAGAGAGTTCTGTTACTAACTTCAAGCGATAGTGGTTGCTACTAGCAATAGCTCCTAGCTAACCTGTAATTGAGAAGCGAGTCCTTCAGGGACAGTATGGCTATTACGAGCTATACGCTCTTAAATTCCAGTGAGCCAAACGGACAAGGGGATGCCGACCCACTTCAGTATAGACATTAAACTAGTGATTTGAGCAACGGGCAAGGGCTGAACTGTATCCGCGTGATGGTTGTCTAACTTGAGTGCCTAAGTGGACGACTTCGTTAAGATCACATCATACGAGTCTGGGGCTATTCGCCATCAAGGCAAAAGTCTTCGGCTGTGGGTCGTGGAGCATAAATGCTCAAGTTTTACCGTTGGGTTGAGACCTGAGAATGGTGGTGGGACCCTAGTTTTCCGGTACACCGATAATGTGCCCTGAGTGCACGGAGCGTTGGGCCGTGTGTGCTTGATGTTTGTGATATGTGGATGGTGCGTGAGTGTCCATCGTGCGATATATCTACTTGTAAAATGAATGCCTGCATGGAAGGAATATCGTTGCCCCGTGTAAGGGGTATGGTCGTTATAAATTCGTCAGCTGAATTCTGACTGTTGCTTATTTGCCACTATTGCAGTGGTTTGTCCCCATGCAGGTGCTGGAGAGCCGAGCGGAAAATAGTGGGTTTGAAGCCCTTGATGTGTTGTTGCTGCTATGCTGGCCCTCAAAGGCCAAACAAATAAAAGTTTTACTTGTTTTCATGTATTGTCGGCCGCGTGCCGATGTGTGCCGATGATGTGTAATCCACACTATGTTTATAATGGATAAATGTA